>SZWC01001479.1:75025-98989 GCA_023375785.1 Penium margaritaceum
AAACCCCCCCCCCCCCCCCGATATCTGACAAACCCCCTAGTGACACTCGGGGGTTTGGGTTTTTTTTTTTCTACTTGCCCGGGCATCTGCCGGGCTCCCTTTCATTTATGACACGTGCGCCGCATATTGCAAACCCACCCAAAGCAACGACAAACCCCCTAGTTTATGTGGGGGGTTTGGGTTTTATTTTTTTATTTGCCCGGGCATCTGCCGGGCCCCGCCACCGCGGGGCCCGGCAGATTCCCTTTCTTCTATCACACATGCGCCGCATCTCGCAAACCCCCCCCCCCAAACCTATGACAAACCCCTTAGTTTAAATGGGGGGTTTGGCAGTGTCATCGCAAGCTCGTAGGGAGGTTTCGCCGCGGAACCCCTCCTGCAAGCTCGCGATGGCGGGCGAAGTTTGGCTCCGCCGTCGGAGTCGAAATCAATGTCGAATCCGGTGAATACATGAGATATATGACAGTCGTGCCCATTTTCGCTCGAAGAAGGACAAATATGGGCATCGCTGTTATGTCGTTAAAAACCATGGACATCGCTGCTAGATCTGGCGAAACCATGGGTAAATAAGTACTCCGTCCTTATCTATAAAGCATTGTAAAACCGCGTTTCACCAAATCTGAACCTACATCGACGTGCGAATTTGAGTTTCCTTTGTATGTCGATTGAGGAAATCAAAGAAGGAAGTTCGGAAGCTTCGCCTTGCGGAAGCGGCGTCGCATCGCTATCCAGCGTCGCTACGTGCATGCAATTGGATACGGACGAACAAGGATGTAGCCATTCTCCCAAAAAATCAGGGCAGTTGTCCATCCAACTCGAAGAATGATAAGCACGACATCGACAGATTTCAAGTTGCAGTCCCGCTGATTCGAACTGTTTCCCTCATACACGTAGAATCAACGAAAAATCAAAGATCGAGAGGGAAAACAAGGAAACCCTAGAATCAAAATCATTGATTCTGCATCGGTTCAAGGCCTGGGGTTCATCGATTTCCCTCTCGATCTTTTGATTTTTGGTTGATTCTACGTGTACTTGAGGAACGGTTCGAATCAGCGGGACTACAACATGACCGATGAACCGACGACATTGATATTGATTTTGATTCTGGGGTTTGAGTTGTTGATGCAGCATGCAGGCTTCCACGCTAGTTGCTCAAGTCTGCTGCCCCCTCAGTCTGCTGCTCTGGAGACTAAGTCTGGAAGCTGGGTTTGTTACTCAAAAGTGCGCGCGCCAGCATTAGCGCCAGAAAGCAGTTGGAAACTGAAAGTAACTGATTAGCAATGAAGAATGAGCAACAATGGGAGACGCCTCCAAGTTCTAGCTCCCCCCCACTAGTGTAGAACTTGTTACTCAGCTAACAAGCCAATCAGAAAACAGTCCTAAACCTGTTTTCTGGCAGACAGGGTTTTCTCGCTGAGCCCTGCCAGACGCCCGACAGCCCAAAACCCGGGCGTCGTCCGTTTTGCCTGAAAGCTGGACCATACCATAATACCGACGCTGCGAACGCAGTCATGCGCTTAGAATCAGCTAGAAAAACAGCAGCAAAGAGTTATGGCTGCCCGAACCCAGGCAGTGCCTACGACAGTCAGTGATGCCAACCAGGGCCACACAGCAGGAGACAGGGACCCTAGGCACAGCATGATGCTGCAGATGCAATGCCACTATCAAGCACATTGCTAGGTGCATGCAGACAGCATCTGCAGTGGCAGTGGCTGCCGGCGGCCCGACCGCCGAGGAGGCCTACAGATGGAGCTGAGCGCATCGCCGCAAGGGAGGAGGCTCCAACTAACGGTGACTGGGCCTCAGCACGCATCGGCTCCATCGATCGACCCTCCAGCAGCGTCGAGTCTCGCCGTTAGTCATCTGCACGCAGATGTACACAAGCCAGGAGGACACAACAGAGTACAATGAGAGATGCAGAAAAACCAACACTGCCCCATGACTCACAGGCGTAGTGCACAAGTGCGGGCAGAGACACAGTCAACGACCGGACTCCCCCAGGCCACACAGGATCGCAAGCAGGGATAGAGAGAGCCACTCACGGACGCAAGCAAACGGAACTCACAGCTTTCTTGAACGAGTCAGCTTCACTGCCTTGGTCAAGAAGTCAGCCAATTGCCGTGCTATCTCAACCCACACAACGTTGGCACTGCCGTCATGCAACAATGAACGCACATAGTGATACTCAATGTTGATGTGCTTTGTGCATGTGTGATTCACGCCGTCATTGTCGGCAATGGCCATGGCACTCTCATTGTCACAATGCAACGTGATGGATGCGACAGACTGACGCAACTCAAACAACAGACGACGCAACCACACACTCTCACACGCGCTTGAGCCAAGGGCCACGTACCCCGCTTGAGCAGTGCTGCGTGCAATACACCCCTGCTTGCCACTGCGCCAGGAAACAGCTGTGCTGCCGATCAGAAAGATCCAGCCCGTGCGACTCTTAGCGTCTGGGCTACCGGCCCAGTCACTGTTGGTGTAGGCCACCGCGACGACGGACGGCTGGCGGCGGAACATGAGACCTTGCCAAGGGGTCGAGACGGCATAGCGCAGTATGCGGATCGCGGCCTCAAAGTGGAGGTGACATGTATCCTGAGAGAACTGGGCCAGGAGGTTAACGGCGAACGCGATGTCTGGGCGCATCGTCATTGCCAGGAACATCAGTGACTCGATGACCCGCAGATATGTGGTCACGTCAACAGGCTCCCCCACAACAGCTGGGTCAGGAGTCTTCAGCTTCACCTGGTCATCAGGTGACATGGGCGAAGATGCGCTCGGCACGAGGGACATGTCCTCGGCGAAGCGAGTGGACAGGGTTGTGCACATAAGCAGCCTGGTGGACGTGCAGGATACCCTGGGAGCGATCATGCTGGAGCTTCATGCCCAGAAAGACTCAGGCAGACCCGAGATCCTTCATCTGGTAGGCGGCGTGCAGCAAGTCCTTGACACGCTGGATGTCAGCCGTGTCTGGCGACGCAATGAGGAGATCGTCGATGTAGACCAGAACTATAGCGAAGGTCTGACCTCGCGCACTGACAAATAGTGCGGGGTCAGCGGTGCTACATTGGAGGCCACCACGGAGGAACATACTGCTGATCTCCTGGTTCCAGCACCGAGGCGACTGCTTCAAGCCATAGAGGGCCTTCCGCAGCCGCCAAACTCTCCCAGTGCCGTCGTCAAAGCCTGGGGGCTGCACCATGTAGAGCTCATCACCCTCTAGTAAGCTGTGGAGGAATGTGTTGCTCACGTCCATCTGATGCATGTCCCACCCATGTTGGGCAACCAAGATGAAGAGTGCCCGACTGGTGGAGAACCAGCCAACTGGAGCAAAGACCTAGTCGTAATGAATCCCAGGGACCTGGGCGAACCCCTTGGCTATGAGGCGGGCCTTGTACTTGTCCAAGGACCCGTCAGGGTTCCACTTGCGCCGAAAGACCCACTTGGCACCAATGGCCTTCGGACCCAGAGGGAGGCCGACGAGGTCATACACGTGGTGCTACTGGATGGCAGCGAGCTCGTCGGCGCAGGCAACATCCTAATGTGCAGCCTTAGGAGAGGCTTGAGCCTCGCGGAGGGTGGCTGGGTCCTCCGGGCGTGCTGTGGAGCAGACTGAAAGAGCGTGTGCATCACAAGCTCTGGGTGGGATGCGTACGAGTGCAGCCACGACAACATGCCGATGCTTGTTGTGAAGCATGGCGTAGCCCAGTACGGAGCCTGGGTGAAGGTCTACAATGATGGCCGAAGTGGTTAGGCTGAGAGCCTTGGTGCCAGGGTCCCCACTCACGGCCGTGGGAGTGGAGGAGACACCTGGGGCCACACGTGGGGTCGAGGCGCCACGGGACGTGGTGCGACGGTCTATGCGCTCACTGTCGGCCTCGGTCGGAGGCTGCCGCCTGGACCACGTGTGTAGCGTGGTAGGACAGGAGATGTCGCTAAGTCCGACGGGCCAACGGAGGTGACTGGGGCTGCTGGTCCGAAGGTGCCAGTGGATGCAACGGGCGCTGGTGACCCGGACGGGCCAGCGGACGCGACTGTTCTAGCCCGGAGGGGCCAGTGGACGCTACTCGTGTTGTTGGTCCGGAGGGGCCAGCGGATGCAACAGGCGCTGCTGGCTCTGAGGGGCCAGTGGACGGGACTGGGTCTGCTGGCTCGGAGGGGCCAGCGGATGCGACTAGGGCTGCCGGTCCGGAGGGACCAGCGGACGCGACTGGGACTGCTGGCTCGGAGGGTCCAGCGGACGCGACAGGCGATCCTGGCCCGGAGGGCCCAACGGACGCAACTGGGACTATTGGCTCGGAGGGTCTAGCGGACGCGACAGGCGCTTCTGGCCCGGAGGGGCGAGCGGATGCGACTGGGACTGCTGGCTCGGAGGGGCCAGTGGATGCGACTGGGGCAGCTGACTCGGGGGGGTCGGCGGACGTGACTGGGACTGCTGGCTCGGAGGGGCCAGAGGATGCGACAGGCGCTACCGGCTGAGAGGGACTGAGTGATGTGTGGCCCAAAAGTAGTAGGACGGAGGACGGACTCACCACTCCCCCACACAATGGGAGGGACTCGGACGAGCTTGAGCAAATGAGGTCGTGGGGAAACAGGTCCTCGAAGAAGAGGGCATAGCAGAATTCGACGATGCAGTGCCGGGATGGATCCCAAAAGCGTGAGGCCTTGGACTGACAAGAGACACCGAGGAAGGTGCAGGGACGTCCGCGTGGGGCAAGCTTGCTGCCCTGCTGCGGGGCAGGGAGCCAAACAATGGCCACGCAGCCCCAGACGCGAGCCGGGTAGAGGTCAGCGCGCTGACCGCACCAGTGCATATACGGTGTAGACTAGTGGAGAAGGGGACCGTGGGGAACCCAGTTCCACCCCCATCTCATGTAGGCCATGGCTTCAAAGTAGAATCCATCGGAGAGCCTATACTCAACCCGCATGGTATGGACGGCGTCGGCCATGGTAGGGTGCCACCGCTCGGAGATGTCGTTCTGGGCGGGCGTGTAAGGCGTGCACGTCTCGTGGTGGATACCGCAAGAGGCAAGAAAAGTGGTGCTCTCACCCATGTACTCACCACTGCGATCGGATCAAAAGCGGCGAAGAGGACAACCACACTCGCGCTGCGCCAGAACAAGCCAGTCCTGAATGGTGCGGGCGACATTGCTCTTCTGCCAAAGGCAGAAGATCCAACGGTAGCGAGAGTAGTCGTCCGTGAGGGTGAGGACATAGCGACCATGCTCGCCGATGGACTCGGTGGGGAGAGGACCCATAACGTCGGAATGGACCAAGTCAAGAGGGGAGGACGCACAGGAGGAGGACAGAGCATAGGTGGACCAGTGCATCTTGCCCTGAACACAATCAATGCACTCTGTGGAGCATGGGAGAGGGAAAGTCTCTGGGTCAAGACCCTTGGCCGGCTGAGTGCGGAGCATGCTATCTATGACGGCAGAGTGGACGTGGCAAAGGCGGCGGTGCAAGAGGCGGGTGTGCTGCAGAGAGAGCGTGTTGGTGACAAACACATGGCCTGTGGCGGCCGACTGGAAAGGGACGGAAGGGGAGGAGGAGAGTCGCGGAATATGCCACAGGTTACCACGGGCGGTGGCGTGCAAGATGAAAAGACCAGATGGATACAACGACACAATGCCAACACCATGCGAGTGCACAACGTCCATGCTCATGCGGTCAAGGGCAGTCATAAACAGGAAGCTGAGCTCAAGACCGGGGACGAAGAGGACATCGGTCAGAAAAAAATCACCGGCAGGACCACGTAAATGAACAACGCCGACGTCGCGGACAGGCAGCACCTTTCCGGAGCCCGTCCGGACACCAGAGACATCTCCAACAGGACCGAGCATACTAAAGGCCTCGCGAGAGGCCGTCATGTGATGCGTGGCCCCGGAGTCGATGATCCAGGTCTTGGCAGGGTCCTAGACCGGAGTCGCCAGGTCGCTAACGATCACATGGCAACAAGCAAGAGACGCGGACGCGGTGGAAGGGGGCGCGGACCGAGACTGCCAATCATCTAGCCACGCGATGTCGTCGGAGAAGGGGGTAAATGAGACTACCGAGGGCGACAGGACAGAAGTAGGGCACGACCACAACTCAGTCTCAATCAAGCAAGGTGGGACAGGGGAGCAAGAGGTGACGCAACTCGCATTTCCCTGGAGGGAAGCGCGAGGCAGGCCGAGCTGTAGCGCGATGAACTGCTCCTGCTAACACTCACGGGATGACGGCCCGGGTGTGTAGACCGAGTGTAGGGTGACGGCACCGGAGCCCGAGTAGAAGGAGGACTGCGCTGATGAGGGGAACGGTGGCGCCGACGGCTGCGGAAGGTACTGTTGCAGAGCTGGCGTCTATGGGACTGGTGAAGCCGCCGGAGTGGTGGAACTGCTGGACGGGACCGAGGTGTCAGGACCGGCGACAGCAACGGTAGCAAAGGTGAGACGGTGCTCCTGCTGGCAACGCATGGTGGCGATGACGCACGCCTTGTCTGTCAGAAGAGGACACGTGTACCAACCGTGCCCAGGCTGGCCATAGTTGTGGCAGACCGAGCCACCACTATTGGACCCGATCGATGGCTGTTGCTGCTGCTGTTGGTGACTCTTCCCCTTCTTGCTCCGACGCTTCTTCTTCCCCGACAACAAGGAGCTGGCAGAGGTGGCTGCGGTAGGGGAGGCGACAGCCACGGCGGCAACGGCAGGGGAGGCGAGGGCCTCCGTGCGCTGGAGATGGGACTCTAGACGAGCTTCCTCAATCCGTAGGAAGAGCTCGTACGCCCAAGGCATGAGGGTGCCCTGGGCCGCCATGGTGGAGAGGACGTCCTGGGGGTAGCGAACGAAGACGTCTACGTACACAGCGGTGATACCGCGCTTGATGATGAGGAGCATAGCCAGCGGGGGTGGGGCACAGATGCCAAGACGAAGAAGGATATCCTCCGCCCGCTGCTAGTAGGCGGTGACCATCTCGGTCTGCCCCATGTGAAGGGAGTTGAACTCCTGCAGCAGATGGCTGGTTTCAGCGTCAGTGGACAGACGTTGGGGCCAAGTGAGGATGTGCCTCGCAGCAGCAGGGTCCGGGGTGGCACCTTTAGTAAAGTTGCCGAGGAAAGGCTCCAAGGCCAGGCGTGAAGCCGGAGGGGCGACTGGCACTAGGGCACGTACGGCACGACCAGCGTCATACAACTGGTCAGCCTGGGTGGCTTCATACCGAAGGGTGTAATACGGCCACAGGCCCTCACCCTTACCCAGATCCGGAAGCTGAGCTCCCAGCTGCGGAACTGCTCGCCAGCCTAAAGTGGCGGCGGCGGCGTCTCAAAGTCCTTCTGCCTACGGCCGGCACCCAGAGTGGGGCCAAGGACAGAGGTCACCGTCTGCCACTGGCGCTGAGTCTGTTGTTATGCCAGGTAATGCGGAGCAACGGACACAGCAAGGCTGGCATGCCCGGGAGGGAAGAATGGTGGCAGTAGGCCGGTGGCAGACTGGGAGGCTAATGGCTGCAACGCTGCAAGCTGCTACGTCAAGGCGGTAAGCTGTTGCTGAAGAGCAGCCAAGGGGTCGGGGTTGCCGCCAACGATGCCAGAGGACTGCTGCTGCTGCTGCTGGTGATGCTGCTGCTGTTGCTACTGCTGCTGGTGCTGTTGTTGCTACTGTAGCTGCTGCAGAAAAGGGGGGCTAGGGGTCCCTCCCCCAACAGAGGACGAGGACCCCTCTTCAGAGGGGCTGTTAGTCATGGTGGTTAAAGGTGCCTCTCTTCCCCTTTCATTTTTTTTGTGTGTTGCTGATGTCAGTGGTGACGTCAGCCGAGGATGGCTGACATCAGCAGAGGCTACTATAGTGTGTGCAGTGCTACTATTGTCTTCCTTGTTTTTTTTTTCTGTTGATGACGTTAGCAGTGACGTCAGTGGACGGCCGCTAACGTCAGCAATGGCAGATGTAGCCGCTGCTGTGGGGCTACAGCTGCTGTTGCTGGTGCTCCTGTTGCTACTGCTATTGCTACTACCGCTGCTGATGTTGTTGTTGTTGTTGCTACTGCTATTGTTGCTACCGCTGCTGTTGCTGCTGCCGCTGTTGTTGCTGTTGTGGTTGCGATTCCGGTTGTTGTTGTTGCGGATGCGGCTACCGCGGCTTCTACTGCTTCGGTTGTTGTTGCAGCAGCTACTGCTCCTGCTGCTTCAGCTATGAGGGGGGGGGTGGGGGGGTCCCTTTGTTATTTCTTTCATTTTCCTCTTGCTTGTCACTGCAAGCTCGCTGCTTGCTGTGAGCGACGAGCTGCAATGAGCGAGCGTGCGGCTTGCTGCTCGCTGCTCGTTGCTTGCTGCGAGTAGTGAGCTCGCTGCCAACAGCTCGTTGCTTGTAGCGAGCAGCGGGCTACGGGCAGTTGCGATTGCTGCTACTACGGCTGACATTGCAGCCCCTGCTACTACTGTTGCTGCTGCCGCCGGGTGCTGCCACCGGCTGCTGCTGCTGCGAGGTGCTGCTGCTGCCGGCTACTACTCGCTGCCACTGTTGCTGCTATCGACTGCTGCTACAGTGGGCTGCAATTGCTGCGAGCTGTTGTGAGCTGCTGCTACTACCAGTTGCTGCTGCTACTGGCCGTTGCTGCCACTGCTCGCCGCCGCGGCAAGCTGCTGCTGCTACTACTGCTGGCTGCTGCTGATATCACACCTGGAGGGCGTCATCGTGTGCATCGTCGCCAGCAAGTGCCTGACATGGCCGGCCGCACACCTCCTCGCGTCAAGCATGGGGATCAGTGCTGCCGGAAAAAATCCGGCAGCATTTCCCCTGGCCCAGTGGCCGTGGGAAAAATTCTGACGCCGCCACCAGGCGGGTCAATGATGCCAGAAAAAATCCGGTAGCATTTCCCTTGCACTGGCGCGTATGGGGTTCCGCCGGTGTTGTCTGGCACCTGTACGTTAGTCTTCTACTGCTGCTGCTATGCTCTGGCTCTGATACCAAAACAGAAATGCTAGGTAGCAGGTTGGGGCAATAGCGTTGTTGATGTAGCGTACACGCCTCCACGCTAGTTGCTTAAGTCTGCTGCCCCCTCAGTCTGCTGCTCTAGAGACTAAGTTTGGAAGCTTTGGGTTTGTTACTCAGAAGTGTGCACGCCGGTGTTAGTGCCAGAAAGCAGCTGGAAACTGAAGGTAACTGATTAGCAATGAAGAATGAGCAACAATGGGAGACCCCTCAAAGTTCTAGCTCCCCCCCACCAGTGTAGAACTTGTTACTCAGCTAACCAGCCAATCAGAAAACAGTCCTAGACCTATTTTCTGGCAGGCAGGGTTTTCTCGCTGAGCCCTGCCAGACGCCTGACAGCCCAAAACCCGGACGTCGTCCGTTTTGCCTGAAAACTGGACCATACCATAATTCCAACGCTGCAAACACAGTCATGCGGTCAGAATCAGCTAGAAAAAGAGCAGCAAAGAGTTATGGCTGCCCAAATCCAGGCAATGCTTACGACAGTCAGTGATGCCAACCAGGGCCACACAGTAGGAGACATGGACCCTAGGTACAGCATGATGCTGCAGACGCAATGCCACTATAAAGCACATTGCTAGGTGCATGCAGAAAACATCTGCAGTGGCAGTGGCTGCCGGCGGCCCGACCGCCGAGGAGGCCTGCCGATGGAGCTGAGTGCATCGCCGCAAGGGAGGAGGCTCCAGCAAACGGTGAGTGGGCCTCAGCACGCGTCAGCTCCACCGAGCGACCCTCCAGCAGCATCGAGTCTTGCCGTCAGTCATGTGCACGCCGATGTACACAAGCTGGGAGGACGCAACAGAGTACAATAAGAGATGCACGAAAACCAACAGTTACCCGCTCGATTTGTGATTTTATGTTGATTTTTGGAAGACGAGGGACGAGTTCAAAATAGCGGGACCGGAGTCCCTCTTCCACATTTTTCACAAGGTTTTATTGTCCAGACATTATGGCGATGCATCCTGAGTTCACGGACGGGAATCAATCGCCATGCGCATCAATCCGCGATTCGACCACGGAGTACGTGCGATGCTTTGGATTTGGTTGAAATGTCAAACTGTTTACAGCGATGTTTTAGTTGGGTTGCCACCGTCGATTGGGTCTCAATTTGGATAAAACCAATTTGCGATAGAGGTTTGACCATTAGCGTCCTCATCACGGCAACGTCTACTGATTCTAGAGATTCACACAAATAAGACGTTACCCAGACGTTGGGAGACATGCCACATAGGCGTAGCTGGCCTTAGAATCATAAAGAATCAGTGGGAAGAGAATGATTTGGCGATTGATTTTGGAGAACCAAAAAGGCGCAATCGCAAACAGTAGCGAGCGCTCGCCAAACAGCTTGTCGAGCCACCTCCCGCTCCGAGTCCTAGAATCAAAATCAAAATCAATGTCGCCGGTTCTACGCCATGGAATCCGTCGATTTTGCGCTATTCGATGTCCTAGTTGATGGACATCGACCCTGATTTTTAGGAAGAATGTCGTTCGTCGCCCGGTGCATAGCGCATGACATCACGGCGCCTGCAAAGTGCTTGTTTTTTCCCTTGAAACGATGTGTCAAGAAAACACATTTTAACACGTTGGTGTAGGAGAAGATTTGGTAAAAAATGGTTTGAAGACGTTTTATGATAAACGTCGACATGCCAGGCATTCGGACTGATTTTTGCCGTTTCCGGAATTGGGACATTTCCCACACGTTGGGAAGCATGCCACATAGACCGGCATCAGGTTAACGTCCTCGAAAATCGGCGGGAGTCGTTTGATTCCTCCTTTGCTTTCGTCAACTTTTTTGGTGGATTTGGAAACAGTTGCGAGCTCTAGCGGATGTTTTTGCGTGCCCCCTCCCGCCTATCTACCATAAAATCAAAATAGAAATCAATGCATCGGTTCAGGCCCTTACTTTGAAACACGGAACAAGATTTCGACTGGCGGCAAATCGCGAGTCGCCATGAGGACGGTGACGAGGTGCAGACAATAGTGTGGCGTAGAACCGGGGACATTGATTTTTGTTTCGATTC
Source organism: Penium margaritaceum (assembly GCA_023375785.1). NCBI lineage: Eukaryota > Viridiplantae > Streptophyta > Zygnematophyceae > Desmidiales > Peniaceae > Penium > Penium margaritaceum. The sequence goes on from SZWC01001479.1 coordinate 86,016, forward strand.
TAGTCCTCAAAGCAGGAGGCAATTTGGCCAACTGTTTAGCGAGCGCTCGCTACTGGTTGCGATTGCGCCTTTTTGGTTTTCCAGAATCAATCGTCGAATCATTCCCCTCCCGCTAATTCTTCATGATTCCAAGGCCAACTGCGCCTACGTGGCATGTCTCCCAATGTCTGGGTAACGTCCTATTTATGTAAATCACTAGAATCAATAGACGTTACCATGATGAAGACGTTGACGATAAACATTCTATCGAATATCAGTTTGAGTTAAACCTAAACCAGATCAACGGTTTGGACCCCTTTAACACATCGAATAGGACAGTTCGACATTTCAACTGATTTGAAAGCATCGCACGTCCTGCGTCCTCAAATCGGGCATCAATGCGTATGGCGATTGATTCTCGTCCGTGAAATCAGGATGCATCGCCGCACTGTTCGGACAACAAGCAGCAATGAAAAATGCGAAAGAGGGACTCTGGTCTCACAATTTTGAACCCATCCCCCGTCTTCCAAAAATCAACCAAGAATCAAAAATCGAGCGGGAAACAACTCAAACCCTAGAATCAAAATCAATGTCAATGTCGTCGGTTCAAAGCTTGTTGTGAGGCAAGAGAGCACTTGCTCAGTGGACGGGGGAACAGCAGTAGCACCAGCAACAGCAGCAGCTGTAGTAGTGGTATCACCGCCAGAAAATTTTGGGGGGGTGAAACGGCTGTAACGAATTGGTACGGGAAGCTTGGCCCACAAGGCCAAAACCGCGTTGATTGAGGATCTCCCGCCCTCAACCCATCTCGTACAACCATCCACAGGCCAAGGACCCGTTCAAGCCATGAGGAGAGGCCAGCCCGCGCTACACCGACGCTATGCTTTTGATTTTGATTCTACGGTCTCATAGATTTTGCGCTAGATTGGTGATTCTTTTGTGATTTTCCGAGAGGAGGGAATGCAATGGAATCAGCAAGAAATCACATTGAGTTTCAGGGGGTCCACGCTTTGTTTCCTCCAAAATCGATGTGAGTTCTTCCCGATTTTGGGAACAGCGGTGAAATGCTTGAAACGTGCAACGAGTTTGTTGTAGCTCGTCGCTCGGTTGGTACCACATAGACTCGTCAGCAACAAAGATGCGTGAGCTGAATCTTTGCAGCCCGTTCAGTGTACAACTCCTCCAATGCCATCGATGTAGATTGGGATTTCTTCAAATTGGTTTTCGACCATAGTTTTACATGAATGTCTTAACCTTAGGCATTCCGATTTGAGTGGTGCCATAACTGCGCTGGTAACAAGCTCCGAGTAGCGCAAACGGCACGGCAATCAGAGCACCGTACGGAAAGTTCCAGATTTTACGGTGAATTCTCGTGTTCACTACCTACTGGGAATATTCACCATGGTCAAGGAGTGTTGGGAGTGTTGCAGCTGACAGTGCAGGGAGCTACTCGTTGCGCACTACTGTGCAGCCACCATGGTCAAGGAGTGTTGTAGCTAACAGTGTAGGCGGCATGCACCCTGAACATGATGCCTGCACTGCATCACCAGCCTCATGCATGGACTCTGGGCCCCTTCTATCATCATGGTCCAATCTCGTACAAGCTTCAGGAGGCTCCTGATCAACGGATTTGATGTAGCAGCATGACAGGATCAACAATCAGCAGAGGTTGGCCTGAAGGACAAGCAACCTCCTGGGGAAGCTGCACCTGAACACCTGATGAAGTTTCCTCAACAAAGAAGCTTCTCCCTGAACCTGCAGGGATGTCAGTAACAACTCTGACCTACAAGAAGCTTCTCCTAGAAGGAAGCTTCCCCAAGAGGCAGCAGACCTTAACCAACTGAAGGAAGCTTCTCCTTCAGGTGGTCAACTTGCCAGGTCCACAAGTACAAAAGGAGAAGCTCCTCTCAATTCAGATCCATCTTAGCATCTCATCATTCTGCAAGAAATCAGCTCTGCTCAAGCCTCTGACTCAGGAGCCCTGACCAAGACTCTGCTGGAGATCCCTCCAAGGCCCCTATAAGCATGGCAAGGCCTGCCAGCCTGGGTGGAGGCTACCCTGGAGGCCAGTCAACCTGGAGACTGCACCAAGACCCTTGCCACGACAGCCTACAATGCCTAGCAAGGCATTGCCCCTCTGTGGGCCAAGAGCTGTGCTAACCTAGTGTGCTTAGCTTTCCATGTACCATACTTGTACTTTGTATCAATGAATACTTCAGTCCATATTTCCCAACCCTTCCCCTGCTATTGAACATGCTGCACTGCTGATCACCCAAAGATCCTACCAGCAAGGGTCCTAGCCCTTGCTGCCTGTGTCATAAAATCAACATGGCATCAGAGCACTAGGTGGTGCTCTCAACAGTTTCAGGTAGTAGTAGCAGCAGACTACGTTGGTGGTGGAGACATTCTCCACCAGCCCTGTACAAGTGCCGAGTCAGAGGCGAAGGTGACGCCACTTCACGTGCGTGAGCGGCGTTCCTCTTGCACAGAAGCACAAGCAACATGGAAGAGGAGAACGCTCAGTCAGCTTCTCTTGCACTTGATGACCAATCTTTTTTGCATGGCATGCGCATGGGCCAAGAGTAGGGGTGCCATATCGCGGACCACGCACAACGCCAAGCTGTAGAGGCGCAACGCTTGGCTGATGAGGCGCAACGCATGGCGCAACAAGAAGCCGTAGCACGTCAAGCTGTGGAGCAAGAAAGGGAGGCGCTGAGGCAACAGATTGCCGCTCAAGAGCTCCTACGTCAACAGGATCAGCTTACCCATGCAGCTCAAGAATCGCAAACGCAACATCTACAACAGTCACATGCGGCTCAAGCAGCCCAAATCACACAACATCAGCAGCAACTGGCATGGGCTCAACAAAAGCGGTTTCAACAGAAGCAGCTCAGTAACAGCAGCAACTGCAGTAGCAGATGTAGTGGTAACATGGTTCACAAGGATCGTCTGCAAATCTGCCTCAAGTCAGCCCTCCTCCAGTCATGCAACCAGCCATGTCTCCGCAGGTGCAGCCGGCTGCACCACCTCAAGGAGGCATGCCACAGTCATTTGTGGCTCAACAACCACAACCAGCTCCGATGGTGCCACCCATGGCACACTACCAGCAGATGCACCAAGCACTAGGACCGCAACCCGTTGCGGCACAACCAACACCAGTTCATGCAAGGGCAGCAGTACCACCACATGGGCCGCAGCCGATGGCACAAGGTTTTGTGCCACTCCCACATGCGGCATCATAAGGCAAAGCGTACCAAGGCCTGGAGGACAGTGTGCCCCAAGCAACAGCCTCACTACATTTGCACAAGATCAAAGTTGACAAATTTGATGGTGAGAGTTACCCGCACTGGGCGCACAAGTTCAAACAAGCGGCCCAGAAACACGGCATCTGGAAGTTCTACAACGGCTACTACACGCCTCCGCCCCCAGGGTCGTTGTCTAGCGTGGTGGCTGATTACAACTACTTCACCCAAGCTGCTTTCATGGTGCTTGACGACCATCTGACTCCTTACATCCAGCAAGCCATACGGTTGTACGAGGAGACTACTAAGCGAGCTCGCCAAGCTTGGTCCTACCTGCTAAGGACCTACATGTCTGGCAACTCAACCTTCAAATCTCACCTCCTGATGGAACTATCGCACATCAACCTCAACGGCTTTGACAATATTGAGTCCTATATCAACAAAGCAAATTCACTTCGTGATTAGCTCGCAATGACAGGCGCTCCTATCTCTGAGCCTGTGTTCGTGACCTTTCTCCTCAACGATGTGACCGGGGACTGGGACGACGTCCGGAAGGTACTCAAGTTTAAGCATGAAGCAGAGCTCATAGAAGCATACGTTTGCAAGATGCTTTTGACAGAGCAACGCAACCGACAGCTGACAAGAGAGAAGGAGAGAATCCTCAACAATGCAACTTACCAAGGTGTAAGAGCTGTCGTGTCCACTGCTCAGCCCTCGCGGAATAGCCAGTCCACAAGGAACTCTGCGTCCACCCAGTCGTCTGCCCACTCTGGACCAAACGCCAGCATCCACAGTGCACGTGCCCAGAATGCAGGGTCACGACCTGCAGTTGAGTGCCATTATTGTAAAAAGATTGGGCACATGAAGCGGGAGTGCAGGAAAAGGATGTGGGATGAGGAGCAAGCAACGCGACAGCAACGTTACAGAGAAAACAACTCAGTAGGAAAGGGGGAGAAGAAGGCAGCTGGCAGTAAAGAGAAGCGCCAGAGAGAGGCGTGAACAAAGAGGCAGGGAAGCAGGATGGAGGCAAAGAGAAGCAGTTTGACTACACAGGATCTGTCTTCCAGCTCTCAACTAAGCAGAATGATGAGCTGGTCCACTCCACCTACGTGTGATACCTTGACATTGGGTGCACTTCGTACATCACCCATGACAAGGCCTGCCTCCACGAGCTGGAACCCTGCTCCAAAGGCTTTGTCACGGTTGCAAACAAGCGGCAAGTGCCTGTTTTGGGCAAAGGAAAGATGACAGTGACTGGGTACAATGGTGCCTAGGTCAAGTTTGGGGACGTGTTGTACAAACCAGAGATCGCGGTGAATCTCCTCTCACTTGGGCAGCTGATGAAGAGGGGTGCTCAGATCGTCAGCAATGGACAACATGTCACCTTGAAGAGCCGTGAAGGTGAGACCTTTGCTGAAGGTCGCCTTCTTCCGCACGGCATGATAAAGCTGGACTTTGTAGCACCAGCTCCAACGACAGGGCCGAAAATGCCCTTCGCAGCAGCAAGTCTCCACCAGGTGACTGGCGCAGACCTCTGTTTGTGGCATAAACGACTTGGCCACATCAACAACCAGAAAGCACTGACAATGCACAAGAACGAGCAAGTCAACGGTCTTTGTCTCAAGGATAGCAGTAGCAAGGACACATCAAAACCTTGTGAAGACTGCGTGCGGGCCAAATCTCCACGAAAGATGTTTCCTCTGGCTACAAAGTGCGACGTTAGCCAGAAGCTGAAGCTGGTCCACACAGACATATGTGGACCTCTACCAACGACCACAGTCTACGAAGGACATCGCTACTTCTTGCTCTTTGTTGACGATGCCACAAGGATGGTCTGGAGCTATCCACTCCGAACAAGAGACAAAGCCCTAGCATGCTTCTCCAAGTGGCTCGTGATGGCCAAAAGACAAAGCAACAAGAAACTACAAGTTCTACATTCTGATGGTGTTGGCGAGTATACCAGCACAGAATTTACATCTCAGCTGGAGGATCTCGACATCGTGCAGTAGTTCTCCACGCCATACACACCGCAGCACAATGGCGTGGTGGAGAGAGCAAATTGCACAATGCAAGAGACACTGAAATCGATGTTGCTTGGTGTGCAGCTCGACAACTCGTGGTGGCTATTTGCACTGTGGCAAGTAGTATGGGTACGCAACCGCGTGCCAAACGTGTTGTAAGCATGACACCTTTCTAGGCATGGCACGATGACAAACCAGACAACTCCATGCTACGTACCTTTGGGTGTATGGCCTTGCTCCATGTCCCAAAGGAACGTCGACGGAAGCTAGCAGACAAAGCAACCTGGGGTGTTTTCCTCAGCCAAAGCCCTAACATGAAGGGGTGGGAGTTCTACGACATAGACTCCCATCGCATCATCACCAGTAGAGATGCTATCTTCTTCGAGAACCTGACGCGCTCTCCTTGGGAGACTAAGCAGTCAAGTGAGCCTGCTCTACTTCAGACCTTCTACGACTCCTATGTGGAGACGCTAGTGGAGGGGGAAGCTGACAGTGTGCCACTCACCCTTCTTGATTTGGATAAGGCGGATGAGCAGCCTGTGGCCCCGCGTGTGGCCCTTGATACTCACGAGGACGAACGCATCACCACTGATCATGAGGCGCTCGTAGAACCTCATGACAAAACCAAGACCGTGAGCGTGCAAGATGGTGCGCATGCGACTGGGAAACCACATGATGGAGCTGCTCGGCATCCGGGGCGTCTCACGCGCCTCCTGCGACAACAGTTGCAACAAGAAGAGGAGCAAGAGATCAAAGAGTCAAACATGGCAATTACAGCCTGGTCCATCTACAAGGAGGCGGATGAAGTCCTGGCAGACTTCACCACCACGCATCTTGTAGCTCTCGTGTCAACGAGCATGCTTCCACCAGAGCCAAAGACCCTGAAAGAAGCACTACAGGGTGAGCATGCTGCACAATGGAAAGTAGCACTTGATGCAGATTACCAGAGTCTCATGGATCAAGGAACGTGGGAGCTCACGGAGCTTCCGTCTGGGTCTCGACCAGTGGGAGAGAAGTGGTTGTTTTGCGTCAAGACAAAAGCAGATGGGAGCATTGACAAGTTCAAGGCTCGCCTCGTGGCAAAGGGGTTCACGCAAGTTGAGGGAAAAGACTTTTTCGACACCTATGCTCCCGTGAGCCGCTACACCACCGCCCGCATCATGCTAGCAGTTGCAGCAGCGATGGACTACGAGGTGCAGGAGCTCGATGTAAAAAATGCCTCTCTACATGGCGAGATGGACACAACCGTCTACATGAAGTAACCTGAGGGCTACGACGACAGGAGTGGCAGAGTGTGCAAACTGGTGAAGAGTCTGTACGGACTGAAGCAAAGCCCCCTACTTTGATACAGGAAGCTGCAAGCAATGCAGGAGTCTCTCGACTTCGAGCCTTCAGCATACAACGACTGCCTCTTCCTACATCGGCCATCATCAGACAAGAAGCCAGACTGCTACGTGGTGGTCTACGTCGACGACCTTCTCATCATAGGTCCGTCGGTAAAATTCATCAAAGCCACAACGACGGGCATAGCGAAGGAAGTCAATGTGACACTCATGCCCAAGTTTGAGCTCTACCTGGACATGAACATCGAAGGCGACCGTGAAGCGCATACGCTTCACCTGAGCCAACAGACGTATGATCGCAAATTTTGCAAGCAATTCAACGTTCCCGATTGACATGTACCAACACCTCTGTCACAACAGCAGCTGACACATCAGGGACAGAGGGGAAGGAATGAGACCGACCACCGCAGTAGAGCCGGATCGCTGATGCACACAGCAAGTTGTACGCGACCAGATCTACAGTTCGCCGTGAGCAGCCTAGCATGTGGCAATGAGATCCGTACAGAGGTGGCGTGCAAGGAGCTTGACAGAGCTTTCGGCTACCTAAAGACGATAGGTGACACCAGCCTTGTTTTTGGGACGACAGCCAGCCTCGACCTTGAGTGCTACGTCCACGCAGATTTTGGAGGAACGGAGGAAGACCGTCAAAGTACGACGGGTTTCGTGTGCTTGCTTGGCGGAGCAGCAGTGTCCTGGACCAGCAAGTGACAGAACCTCATCACACTCAGCTCCGCAGAAGCTGAGTACGTGGCAGCCACTTCAGCTGCACAGGAGGTCTCGTATCTCCGCAACCTCCTAGAGGACATCAGATTTGCTCAAACGCAGCCGAAGAAAAGTTTTGTTGACAACAAGTCTGCAATTCACCTCACAAACTCGACAAAGTTTCAAGGTAAAACAAAGCACATCGACATTCGTGGGCATTGGATTCATTCAAAGGTCAAAGACAGCACAATCCAACTCGTGCATGTGCCAGGCACAAAGCAAGCAGCCGAATTTCTGACAAAGAGTGTCCCGAAGGACGTTTTCTACAGATGCGCGGGGCAGTGTGGTCTCACCTCCAACGCCCTCTCGCAGTACGTGCGGAAGCGGCCGGTCATGGAGAGAACGTGGAAGTCAAACACACGCAGCTCCGCCATCGTGCAAGCCTGCTTTACGCACACAAATCTCACGTGCTTCATGCTCCAAGAGACAACATCGACTGAAGAAAAAGATATGAAGCAGCAAATCGTCGTTCAACAAATCAACGTGGCTTTTGTGGACCACGAGATGGTACGGGGCGCTTTGCAAAAGCAGCTCCAAAAGGCATTACCACAGAAGAGAAGAATTTTTTCTGCGGCCTCCAGCTTATTAAAATAGCCCCAGCAGCACCGCAGCAGTTTGTCTCAGCTAAAAGGAGGATATAGTACAAAAGCCAGCCTCAGATTTCTTTTTCAGCTGGAGGATCTGCCGGCAAAGCAGAATCCCTCACTGTTACAACTGGTCCTGCCACAATTGTAAAAACCTGCGTCGGCATTAAAAATGGTCGAAAGCAGCCGCTTGACCTCGGAGGAAAAAGACAAAAAAAATCAAGCAGCTGAATGTTGAGCAGCCGGAGCACCTGGCGTAGCTTGCGCAGCTAGCGCAGCTGCGCGATCGGAACAGCCGTGTCCAGGTCAGGGGGTTGCCGAGCGAGCAGTCAGAGCAGCTGGCGCAGCCATTGCGGCTGCGAGGTCGGAATAGGCGCAGTGAGGAGGCGGGGGTGCCGACCGAGCGGCCATGGATGTTGCGGCCACTCGTGAAGCACTCTCCTTGCTGCTGACATCAGCATGCAAGGGGGAGCGAGGTGAGGGCCCGCTCGCTAAGCGTGGCCAGCTCACAAGCAAGAAACACAGCGGCGACGGAGTGCAGGACAAAGCCGGCGGACAAGAGAAGCAAGAGGGAGCTGCCGCCGGGATGTGCTCGATGTGCCTGCTCGACTACGCGGCGGCGATAGTCTCAACCGCAGAACTGTGTCCCATGCACGCAGCCGCGGGTGAGCAAAACGGGGGCTCTGCACCTCCTGCGAAATCGGGAGCTACACCCCTGATTCGATGGGCGAGCAAGCGCACGACCACCCCGGACACATTGAGTAAGATCGACGTTTCTCACTCGACAAGCAATGGACAGCATAGACTAAACCGGCTCTTTCAACAGACAAGTAACAATTCTACGGCTGTTACTGTTGCAAAGAAGCTGCTCACTACTCAAAACGATGCTTTCCTCCTCCAAAGTGATCTTGTGGACTGATTTACTACACCAGCGGGTGGAGAGTCAGCACAACAGCCAGAAACAAAACTTCTGGCAGAAGCCCCACCTCAAGAGGTACAAAAAGGTTGGAGAAAGCAGCACGGGGATCAAACCAATCATGCACAGCCTCGTAGCCAGGAGCAACATGAGGAGTTGCTTTTGCATGAGGCAACCAATAACTTTCTAGAATGGCCCGAACTCGACCCCGCTGTTTTCACGTATGACAGTTTGCAGTAATCACTGACGGAAAGCCCACAAATAGGTCAGGAAGTGACCCCGATGCCGATTCAAGAGGAATTTTTTTTTCCTTGGGTGCAGAAGCAGATATCGATAATTTTCCAGATTTCCCACTCACTGAGGAGGATACTCGGCTCCATTTCCTCGACAAAGATTTTTGGGAGTCACTCGAGGAATTTTTTGGGAGGGCGCAGGAGTGACACATTTCAAATCACTAGCGTACCAATCGAGGGGCAGTGTTGAGTGGTACGGTTATTACGCTGGTGAGAAGCTCTGAGTGAGCACAGACGGCACGGGAATCGGAGTACCGTACGGAAAGTTACAGAATTTACAGTGAATTCTCGGTTTCACTACCTACTGGGAGTATTCACCGGTACAGGCCAGTTAAATCCTGGGGACAAGCCCTGAAGGCTCCTCAAGGGCCTGGTGTGTACTACAGAGTACCGGCATGTGCAAGGGGATTGCCCAAGCCCCTAGCTAGCTCTGGGAAGGAGGGGAGCTACTCGCTGGGCAATACTGTACAGCTACCATAGTCAAGGAGTGTTGCAACTGACTGTGCAGGCGGCATGCACCCTGGACATGATGCCTGCACTGCATCACCACCCTCATGCATGGACTTTGGGCCCCTTCTATCAGCATGGGTCAATCTCGTACAAGCTTGAAGAGGCTCCTGATCAACGGATCTGATGCAGCAGCATGGCAGGATCAACGATCAGCAGAGGTTGGCTTGAAGGACAAGCAACTTCCTGGGGAAGCTACACCTGAACACCTGATGAAGTTTCCTCAACGAGGAAGCTTCTCCCTGAACCTGCAGGGATGCCAGTAACAACTCTGACCTATAGGAAGCTTCTCTTGGAAGGAAGCTTCCCCAAGACCTTAACCACCTGAAGGAAGCTTCTCCTTCAGGTGGTCAACTTGCCAGGTTCACAGGTATAAAAGGGGGAGCTCCTCTCAGTTCAGATCCATCTCAGCATCTCATCATTCTACAAGAACCCAGATCTCCTCAAGCCTCTGACTCTGGAGCCCTGACCAAGACTCTGCTGGAGATCCCTCCAAGGCCCCTATAAGCCTGGCAAGGCCTGCCAGCCTGGGTGGAGGCTACCCTGGAGGCAAGTCAACCTGGAGACTGCGCCAAGATCCTTGCCACGACGGCCTACAAGGCCTAGAAAGGCGTTTCCCCTCTGCGGGCCACAAGCTGTACTAGCCTAGTGTGCTTAGTTTTCCATGTACCATACTTGTACTTTGTATCAATCAAGATTTCAGTCCAGATTTCCCAACCCTTGCCCTACTATTGAACATGCTGCACTGCTAATCACCCAAAGATCCTACTAGCAAGGGTCCTAGCCCTTGCTGCCTATTTCATGAAATCAACACACAGGCCAAGGACTCGTTCAAGCCATGAGGAGAGGCCAGCCCGCGTTACACCGACGCTATGCTTTCGATTTTGATTCTACGGTCTCATAGATTTTGCGCTAGATTGGTGATTCTTTTGTGATTTTTCGAGAGGAGGCAATGCAATGGAATCAGCGAGAAATCACACGAAGTTTCAGGGGTTCCACGCTTTGTTTCCTCCAAAATTGATGTAAGTTCTTCCTGATTTTGGGGACAGCGGTGAAACGCTTGAAACGTGCAACGATTTTGTTGTAGCTCGTCGCTCGGTTGGTACCATATAGACTCGTCAGCAACAAAGATGCGTGAGGTGACTCTTTGCAGCCCGTTCAGTGCGGAACTCCTCCAATGCCATCGATGTAGCTTCGGATTTCTTCAAATCGGTTTTCGACCATAGTTTTACATGAACATCTTAACCCGAGGCATTCGGATTTGTTCTTTGTTTTTTTGCATGTAAGACGTTACCAAGACGTTTGGAACGCAGTCACATCGGCAAAACTAGGCATATAATCAATTGAAGGAGGCGGGAAGGCTTTGATCCCATGGTTGATTTTTGGGAGGGGTTTTTGCGCAATCGCAAGCATCCTCGTCGGCTTGCCAAGCTGCTTGCCACAGGGCATCCCGCCAGCCAAGGGAGGAATCAAAATCAAATCAAAGCATCTGCTCACCTCATGGGTAACGATATGCAAGCTACTTGGTTGGCGACTCGCATAGACGTGAAGTGACGGTCCAGATCGCGACGATGGTATGTGCGTGTTTCGATTGCCAGTAAATTATAACTATCGACTTCGGACTTTTATGTCTAGTTTATGTCTATTTTCAAGCCGCAGATGTACCAGGACCTACTATCATTGGAAACCAGTCTCGCATGTACTATTCTAGTCACCGATTAAACAACGATGCTAATCGATGGCGGCCTTTTTGTTTACTCGGCAGGTTCGACGACATTTCTCGAACACACACCCTCTTTTCTCTTGTCTTAAAGAAGAAATGAGGCACCCGCGAGATTGGCGAAAGCAACTCACACTGGTACTCGCCACTCTCACTCGATTCTCGCTTCTGATCGGGCAGTGTTCTTCGTGGTGAATTTTTGGTTCGTCAACTCATGTTGGCATCGATTCGTCTACTGTCAGACAAATCAATGCCAACATCTGCCGGATTTATTGTACGTTTCTCCATGTTTTTATTTTGTCGTTCACCCCCCATCACATGTACATCCGATAGGAGGGTGCTTCTGGAATAGGCCTCTCCGATCAACCAAGAGGTGGTACAGCAGTATCCAAGAACGAATCCCAACGGGAGGTAGTCCGCTGGTCGAGACCCGCGCACCCGGTGAGTTCTACCGGTGTGATGTGGAGACCCATTACCTACATGTGTTATGCATGATCAATGCATGGTATGGTCGAGACCCGGACACCCGGAGACATTTTCCGGGGTCACGAGGAGACCTTGTTTCTCTGTCTCTCTTGCATGATGTTTGAAATGTGTTATGCATGATCCATGCATGGTGTGGTCAAGACCTGGACACTCGGAGACATTTTCCGGGGTCACGAGGAGACCTTGTTTCTCTGTCTCTCTTGCATTATGTTTGACACGTAGGTGTGTGATTGACTTCTTGCATGGTCGAGACCCGGGCACTTGGTGGGATGCACCATTGTAACAAGGAGACCCTGTGTTGTGGTATGCTTGATCGATGCTCGCTATGATTGGTTGCCTGAGCCATCCTTCCTTGCCTTCGCTCACACATCATTACGCGGACAATTGTGTCAGCAAGGGGGAGTGTTGGTGTGTGTGGCTTCCACCCGTCACGAGCGACGGCCAGGAGAGCAGCGGTACAGGAGAGCACGACGACATGATCCCCAATGCGGACCCCAGAGGCACCGCCGCGTCACTAGGTGGTGGACCACCCACTCGGAGCTGACCGTCGATTTTCCCAGCGTCGTGGATGTTGTCTCAGACTTTCTGCATTTTTTCTGCAGCCTATCCTTAATGCGCACGCAACTGGCGCTGGAGCACCGACGAGTGGTGGCTCCACCTATCAGCAGCTGCCACAGAGCTACCACGATGTCTTGGGTGCTTGCCGGGCTGCTTTGCGGTTTTTTTGCAGACGCTAGAGTTTTCTCGGTGGACTAGCTCTTGAGCCCGATTTGTATGTCTTGCATTTTCTGATCGGTGCGGGACTTATGCGTGTGACCAGTCGTAGCTGAGGGATACCCTCCTAGCACTGCTGTTGCTGGCGTGGCAGTACAAGCCGGCCAGCTAACTCACTAGCACACACAGGTGGAGGTTAGAACAGCAAGAGGTTGGCTAGGGATACAAACACAAGTTTCAGAAGATGCAAATATTGAATAGTGCACAGAGAGATAACAAATGAGGCCTGGACAACCGAAATAGTGTCACGGACCTAATGGATGTACACACACACACACACACACACACACACACACACACACACACACACACACACACACACACACACACACACACACACACGCACA
>SZWC01001479.1:132053-201927 GCA_023375785.1 Penium margaritaceum
AGAGAGAGAGAGAGAGAGAGAGAGAGAGAGAGAGAGTAGGAGCGAAGAGGAGGTAGAGAAAGAGTGAAGCCGAGCACGCAAAAGTGCACACACATCGAAGGGAAAAACACAAGCTGGTGAGCAGAGGAACAAAAGTGCGCAGGGGCAAGGGGCCGGAGCAGAGTCACAGAGCAGAAGGTAGCCAAACCGAACGTTTTCCCAGGAGTATGCCCTAGGAACAGCAAGGAAGGCCATGCTCGACCTTCTTTGCACGTCAGTTGCGTCAGGTTGGGCAGGGATGTACAACTGATGCGAACAGGTTCTTGGCGATTTGCAACGATGAACGGACGGAATACAGCACCCGCTGAGGACTCTCGCTCTGACGTCCAGTGCCAGAGAGAAGGAGCAGTCAGCTGCGGGGAGAATGAGTCTGCATTATGCAAGTCGGAGAGAGTGGGCTAGCCGTGGGGCACGCTGTGCAAGGAATGCACTGCAAAGAGGGCAAGGGTGAGACGCATGCGCATTGTCGCCGCCGGCCCTGATACTGACTCGTTTTCGATTCTGCCAGAACTTATGGATGAAAGAAGTAGGAGTAACGCTAGAGTAGTCTGCGTCATGACGCCTGATGGCACACTTCTCCAGGATCGGCGTCATTGACGATCCAACTCTTGTTCACGCCGCCAAATGTTTTGTGATCCCTGTCACGCCTGCGTACTTCCTCGCGTTTCTTTGCGCATTTCTTTGGACCAGAAGTCCTTAAAGTAGACCCCAAAAACTCCTGAGAGAGGGCACCAGATCCGCAGCCAGTTCTAGCAGAAGAAGACCAAGAACGGCTGCCAGTGAGGTGTTAGGGCAGATGCTTTACCTTCAATCTTCTTCCGCTCGCCCTCGAGGGCGTCGGTGGCCGCAATGAGGCGCTCCTGCAGTGGCTTGAGCTCCTCTGACTGTGGATCCAGCGGGTGCTTGTCATAGAACTTGGCGAGAAAGCTGCGCGTTATGGGCACCAACCCTGCTGTGGACGCCGCCATGGCGTTGCGTTGCGTTGCGGTGTGTTCGTGCGCAGCTGAGTGACGTCCTCGCTCCGGATGACGAGCCTTGGTCCGGTCGAGGTTCTAGTCGGGAAACGACGATGCGAATCTGAGGACCTTCAACAGCCCAAATCGTGTTCCGGTGCACGATGGGTCGGCGATGCCGGGTTGAGGTTCACTGGTGAGCCACAGCGTGCGACCCTGGAGAGGCTGAACCCTCCAACGATCGATAACCGGAGTGTCGTGAGAGTGCAGTCGTGCAAATGGTGATGATACTGATGGTTGTGGCAATGGTGGTGGTGATCGTCGTACTGGTAGTGGCCGCTGTAATGGTGGTGGTGACGGTCGTGGAGCTGGTGGTGCTGCTGATGGTGCAGTGGTGCTGGTGTTGCTAATGATGCTGATGGTTCCGGTGCTGCTGCTGCTGGTTGAGGTGGTTGTGGTGGCGGTGGCGGTGGCGGTGGCGGTGGCGGTGGCGGTGGCGGTGGCGGTGGCAGTGGTGCTGGTGATGATGGTGCAGCTGCTGGTGCTGGTGGTGCTGGTGGAGCTGGTGGTGCTGGTGGTGCTGGTGATGCAGGTAGTGGAGCTGGTGGTGGTGGTGGTGGCGGTGGTGGTGGTGGTGGTGGTGGTGGTGGTGGTGGTAGTGGTGGTGGTGGTGGTGGTGGTGATGGTGGTGGCCGGGGTGGTAGTTCGAGAATGCAGCAACGAACGATCGTCACCAACAGCCCGCAAGTGGCTGTAGCATGAGCTTTGATTCGGCAGAGGTGCGATGAGGCCTTACCAGTTGCCCTGACTACAGCGATCTTGGAGCGCTTATGGAGCATCAAACGGACGTAGGTCGGTGAACGAATCGTGAACGTCGTGTGAAGGTTAGTGGATCGTCCGATGAAGAACCCAAACCGCAATGCCCTTCACATTTTCCAAGTGAAAGGTTCGTGTTTCGGAACCACGTGCCAAAATCCCTCCGTCGTTATCACTTTCGACCGTGTTTACCCGTCGCGAACGGCCCAACCAAATGACAAAACATAGGCAGTAGACGTAAACCAGAGATAATCGTTTTCCTAGACGGTCTTTAGGAAGGACATACACAAATAACAATATCCTGCTGAGGCGTACAAACATACTAACTTTCTGGCGGGGCACAAAAACGTGTCACATTTTGTGAGGGCCACACAAAATAAAAGATTTTTCAAGGGGTATGCAAACATGTCACATTTTGAGAGGGGCGCACAGAAACGTCCATATACATCCATACCACTTTCCACCTAGGTAGAAAAGACTCTAACATTCTTTGTGGTTGTGCCACATCGGCATATCGTTCGTACACCAACATTTTTCTAATATGCATCCTTTTACGACGTTTTTGTCGCTATAGCAAGAAGAATAATAACTTTTTGTGAAGTTCGAACTTAGAACGTGACCATTATCTTACAATGAAATGCGACATGAATTATGAATCCTCTTCTTACATGCTCGCTTGAAGATGCCATCGTCGACCTTGGCTACGATTTCCTTTTTCTCAAAATACAAAAAGAGCATGATTTCTGAGAGGGAAAACAAAATTTCCCATTTTAAATGAGTAAATAAAAATTAAACCTTTTAGAAAGAGACACGGAAAAAAATGGGCACATGAAATCAACTCATCTCAAAACATATTCCTTCATAATACTCCTAAAATTTGGGTGGAATTCATAATCCTCACACATACAAAAGTTTTGACATCATTTTGTTACATACATTGTTTGCGCCATCGAATATTCTCCCAGCCATTTCTCACAAATTTTTCACACGTAACTCACTTTACACAAAACATGCATGTTGTAGCCACTTTTCTTATAGTGCCTGAGATCATGCATGTCGTTCCCACGATTGAAAACAAACTTATGGTACACCACTTCAAGACATTAGTTCCACAAATGAGGGCATTCCAAGTATGATTTTTTATGTTTCATTTGTCTGCACAGATGTTTTGTTTCATCCAATATTTATTATTCCTTTATGTGACAAACTTTATATCATTGTTACTTATCCTAAAACGTTGTCGCGTCTTTAGTACATAAAACACTGGGGCTGCCATTCTTGTCCACTTACAAATCTTTTTTTGGTCATCAAACATTGGCAACTCGTCTTTTGTGTGCATCACAATTATGCAACAATGGATGTCCATGATCGCATTATGTGCTCGTTCATAATGTCGTTCCGATAATGGACCGTTCATCCTGACAAGATCGCATTATGTGCTTGACATAGTGGAATAGTGATACTGGACATCCATTGTCAGTGAGTAACGCTCCCAATGTCGTTCCAATGATTTTGTATACATCACAGTCATGCAACAATGGATTTCCACTATCCCATTATGTGCCTGCTGCAATAATGCTGACGGCATTTTCCGACAATGGATGTTCACGTTCTCATTATATGCTTGTTCCGATAGTCCTCGTCAGCATTCGCCACCGAGGACTAGCCAAAGAGGGAGTTCACAAATTGGTTTGTTCCCGTAAGTCAGCCCGACAAAGTTTTAGTGTCATCAATTGACACCAGCATTTAGCCCTCGTGTTATCACTTTAGTTATAAAGAGCATCAGTATTCAGAAACCGTCCAACTCAAAAACGATATTGGAAAATTCATTTTCCTAATTCAATAACACTTTAGCATAGCAAATTTCATAAAAAAACAAAGAGAGAGAGAGAGAGAGAGAAAGAGATGGGGGAAGAGTCTAAAAGAGAGATACACACAAAGGTATAGAAATAGTTAACATATTGGAAGAACAATTGTAAGCATGTAAGTGACTTTGATCTCTCAACATGTGTTCCTTAATAGAAGGAAAATTCACAGCATATAGAACCTAATCAATGCTGGAGCCAATGAGTAAGGTTTTTTTAAACGAGTTTTTGCACATGAGACATGCAAAGTATTAGTCTTTAACAGTGCCCCTTAAAACTATTATATACCTTTGGTGGACATTATACTCTTTTCCCTGTCAAATGTGCCAGCCATTATTTATGTAGCGGGAGGGCCGGTTCGGCACTCCCTCCTCTCTAAAGCGAGGGGTGGTTGCCCACAACCCCTCACATCAGCGAGGGCTGGCCGACCACCATCATTTTGCTGGCTGTTGGCCAGCTTGCTTCCGGCCGCCATGATGACCAGCAGTCGGCCAAGCCACCGGGCGCCCATCGGCCGGCCAGCCGCCACCCGCCGATTGCGGCTTTAGCCCGATCGGAGGCTGAGGGGCCACGAGGGCCTCGAGGGCGAGGCCTTGTGGTCTCGTGCCCCCGCCCCCCCTCGCCCTCCTTGCAAAAAAGCAAGCGAGGAAGAGGGATGGGGGGGAAAAGGGTGAG
Organism: Penium margaritaceum; assembly: GCA_023375785.1. NCBI lineage: Eukaryota > Viridiplantae > Streptophyta > Zygnematophyceae > Desmidiales > Peniaceae > Penium > Penium margaritaceum. The sequence goes on from SZWC01001479.1 coordinate 136,402, forward strand.
GGTGAGAGAGCTGGCGCAAAATCGCCAGCATGCCTCGCACATGAAATTTTCACGCCAAAACGGCAAAACATAAATCAAAAATCGTTTGCGACAAACTTCAACATAAAACAAACAAAATAACTTGTGTAAACACACGAGTTTGAGGTAAAAATCCACGGTTTGGGTCGCAAAACCAAGAATAAAGTTGAAAACGGAAATGGGCCTCCAAATATTCAAAGTATTTGAGTCTCCCTACCTTGGGTCATTGATGACGATTACCCCTCAGTCCTACAAAAGGGGTAAACCCCTGACGCGAACTAAGAACGCCATTCTAGAAACTCCGATGATGACTTCATAGTAGGAGCAAGAGAGTCACCCCGTTACAATGTTATCAAAGCCAGATGACCCTCGTGTCCAAGAGATCAACGAAAACAATGGGTACGACATAGATAAAATGTCGCCGGTAGCTACAAGCAGCAAAAAAAACGCCAGAAGGGACTACGGCATCTATGCTTCACCATTTGAAGCGTCGTAAAGTGTGCTCAAAAGCTAGAAAAGAGCTCTATTGTTTTGGGGTTCTTCTCTGCAGTCTCTTCTCCATCTTAGTGGGCTAGGAGAAACTTTTTGGGATGGAATAGGGAGTACACACCCCCAAAACTACATACTTTTCCCCTCTTCTCAAGGTTCCTCCCGCTCCTCTTCAATCTCAAATTGGGGAAGTGCCTTTCCCAAATACCAGAGACCCTCAGAACCTGAGAGAAAATGAAAAAGGAGAAAAACGCTCCTTGGAGAATTTTGAGAGGCCGCCACATTGCCGACGAGCACAAGAAAGGCGCCTCCAAGGGGGGACAAGGTGTGCCAAGAAGACGCAAGAAGAAACGAAGAAAGACCAGAAGACAAGAAGACAAGAAGACAAGAAGAAAAATATTCTTTTCCTTCTTGACTTTGTACTTGCTTGTTTTCTTGCTCTTATTCCTAGTTTTGTGAGCGGTACTTACACTTATTGTTATTCCCTTGCATTTTTGTTTTTTGTTTTCCTAGATCCTAGTTGCTTCCAAGTATGCTAAGTCACGGCTTAGGAGGACTAGTTTCAAAACCCACGTCCTTGTGCCGATGTGGCGGCATATAGACATAGAAAATGAATTTATAACTGCCTCACCAATCGTGAGAGCAAGAGGTTTGTGGGAGGCGATTCCTCCTTAACGTTGTGGGGTGATCCTCACAACGGTCTTCACGTGCTAATTGCACGAGCGACAAGATGGCAAGTGCCGGACCATCCAAGACCAACAAAGGCAAGGTGGTGACGGCATCACCACTAGCTCTCGGCGGACTTAAACTTTGGGAGCCGCCGCCTCGAGCACGGTTGCAAACCCAAAGGCAACCGTATCGCCAAATGGCAAGCTAACCGCCGAAGGCAACTGACGCCAACCTTCGGAATACCGAGAAGCGTGTGGAGGCCTAAAAGTTACTCGACGAGCACGTCGGTGCGCACGTGGGTAACCCCAACATAACGGACGATACAATGGAGGAGGTTCCCCAAGAGGAGGACCTTGATAAAGAACACGAAGCTGAAAATGACAAAGGCGACAAGGATTGTGACCATCACCATCCCCGATTACTCGAGCCAATTACTCGAAAAGGGTAAGGCGCCCAGTGCATCGCTTGAACTTGCCGACGGCATCAAGAATGGCAAGAGCAGCAAGGGCGCTAAAACCAGCCACACGGGGAGTTTTCGCAAGAGCGAGCCAAAACGATGTCACAGCGAAGGCAATTCGTGATGATTGTCGTAGGCTCACGGATTTTGTTGCTGAGGCAACAGGCCAACTCAGATCACCGCCGACGGTGGAGATACGGCACCACTCAGAAGAATGGGCGCATACCCCACTTCCTACAATGTGGCCACAATGGGGCAAAGCAGTGCCCACTCAAGCGTCGTCGCCGACGGCAATCTCCTTTGAAAGGTGGGATTCCTTGGAGGCGTGTACGCGAACCGTACCATCTTGTAGTGGGTAAGGGTGCACGGATAACGCAAGGCCCTGGAGGCTATCATCGATGTTCGGACGACATCAAATCTCAAATTTGCCTCCGTCAACTTGCTCATCCATGTCAGGCAGAGCATCACGGACCTCGACCATGATCGCCAGCTGAAGTGCCTGGCCGCCCATGAGGCAAGCCACCGATGCAACGACCTTGACAAGGCGTTGAAGAGCATGACTTAGATGCGGATGTAGCAGCAAGTGCAACATGTCGCAGCTGCGAATGCCAGTGTCGATGGCAGCGATGACTTGCCTACCTCTACGACTTCGAGGTCGATCATGAACACGTCCTTCCTCAACAATGTGGAGATCTTTTGGAAAAACATGAAACTAGTTATTTGGCTGAATTGCATGGAGCACGTTCTATGTATCCACAAGGCTCCACTCAGCCATTGGGGCAACCTTACCATGACGCGCCTTGACGACAAACTCTTCAAGTATGTGGTCAGGGAGTTTGCAGCATCCGCACCTCGAGTGGTAACCCATGCCGTGGGAGGCCTTCTACGCAATCATGTACAAGAAGTGCACCCAACGTGAGGAGGCGCAGCACGCTTTCCACAAAATCAAGGACTTCACGCAGCTGTGGAGCTCGCTCCAATCCTACTTGAGTAGGTTCACTACACTCATGAAAGAAGCCAAAAGATTCACCAAGGGCGATAAGATTCAGACCTACAAGAACCCGGAGTGCATGCTACTGGAGTACTTACGTGATGGTCTTGCCAGCGAGAAGTTGAAAGACAAGACCACCATGACAGCCACTAGCCAAGCTTGGACAAGCTGGAGGGCATTGCATGACTACATGAGTGAAGTGTATTCGGGGAACCCAAAGCATCACTTTGATGCACAACTGAACGCGCGTACATAGCAAGGCCGTGACATGCTCATGGACGTTGTAGGGGTTGGTGGGTCGGTTGGACAATGAGGTGGGGTCAAAGGCAAGCAGCCTGCAAACCTTCCAGCTAAGAGGACTGGTGGACACAAGGACCCCAACAACAAGCGTTGCCGCAAGAATAACGAGCTATATGCGTGGCATGAGCATCGCAATACAGTCTTCCGTGAAGGGCTTTACCACAACTACATACAGTTAGACCAGTTTCGGGATCAGTGCTCTGAGGTTGCTACTAGTGGACAAGAAGTCGCGGTGTTAGCTGTTGTAACAACACCTCGTGAAGTTGGTGTGGTAGGAGGCCGCAGAAAGGGCCATGGACAGGGTCGCGGTCGTAGCAATGGGCCCGGCCGTGGTATCAGAAAAGGCCGTGGGGCGAGTTTTTCCCACCTCTCAATGACGTTAGTAGGGACCACTCAGGGGTAGAACAGGCTCCAAGTGTGAGTTCATGTTTTCATCTGGGGATGTTAAATCATTTGACTTTTTCACGATTTCAAATTTCTCTATTTTTTCTCTCCTCTTATTAAACCGCATTCTACATTTCCTGACTGACTTTCCCCACTAAACCATGCCAATCCGGAAGAGATGCATGATCGTACATGCTTAGTGGTGGGAACACCAACCACTTTGCAAGAGTTGTGTGACGCAGTGATTGAAGAAAATTCCCTCAAAGAAATGAGTTCAATCACGTTAAGGGTCCCATTAGTCGACGATTATGACCTAATAAAATTAAAGACTGGAAGGTGCTGGCCGAATTCACACATGTCCATAAGATATGGACTCCAATGGGTGAATCATGAGAATTGCGACGTTCGTCGTACAGATTCTGTGTTTATCATAAACTCGGCTTGCCATCATTGAGCCAGTTCACTTAGAAGAGTAGAGGCAATATGACAACACAGTTTAAACGACACCTGCTTGTGTTTCCGTGAGCTTACTTACTAACATTGGAGGAGAGGACTCTTTTGTTAGACATGGATTTACCCTACCGATTGGCTTGAAAAACAAGCCATCGAATGGCGCAGTTGTCAATGAAAATTGTACAGTACTCGTGATCAGTACTTGTAAAGCAAAAATTTATACTCAAGAGTACACACGAAGTGTCACGTTCAAGGTACTCAACCTTCTTGACCCGTTTGACGTGGTGCTAGGCGATCCCTGGCTCCGTGAGAACAAGCCTCTAATGTGCTTTGAGTCAAAGTCTTTGATCCTCTAAAAATGACAGCGTCGCTTTACGTTGACTCTGAACACATAGTTGTCACCGACCTGACTGAAAGTCCATGATAGCTTTTCTACGATACAGGTCAAGAGACGTATCCGACAAGGTTGTCAATACTTCTTGGCTCAGCTGCAAAAAGTGGAGGACAACATGAAGGAAGATACACCACAAGAGATTAAATGTCTTTTTGCGGAGTTCTCGAATGTATCTCAACATCCACCGGCTCGGCTGCCACGAGAAGGACACATGGGCCACATGATTTCTCTTCAACCGGAGGCAACTCCTTCGTTCAAACCCATGTGACGCCTTAGTCCAGCAGATGGGCGAGAGGCCAAACGCCAAACCAAGGAGTACCTTACAAAAGGGTGGATTGAGCCCAATATATCAATGTACAGTGCGCCAATCCTTTTTCTGAGCAAAAAGGACGGTGGTTTACGCATGTGCGTGAATTATAGGGTGTTGAACAACTTGACACTGAAAAATCGATTCCACCTACCACGGATAAAGGACCTTTTTGACAAACTCCAAGGCGCCAAAGTTTTTTCGTCCTTGCATTCGTCCCAAGGGTACCATCAAATTGGCATCACGGAGGATGATGTTCCCAAAACCACGTTTCGAACACACATGGGACACTATCAGTTCCGAGTGTTATGCTTCAGGCTTACAAATGCCCCGGCAACGGTCCAAGAAGAAAATAACCGAGCATTCGCCAAGCAACTCGGAAAGTAAATCTTAGTTTACCTTGAACAACATCTTGGGTTTCTCCAAATCAATGGAAGAGCATATGGAATATCTACGCAACGTACTTGCAATCCTTTGGGAACAAAAGTTCTATGCAAAAGTGAGCAAGTCCAAGTTTGCACAAGATGAGCTCCAATACCTTGAACACATTGTCTGCAAGGACCACATCCGTGTCGACCCACGACAAGTCTACGCCGTTGTGGACTGGCCATGCCACAAAACATTTTGGTAGATTTAGTCTTTCCTTGCCCTTGCAAACTACTTTTAACAGTTTATGCAAGCATATTCAACCCTAGTAGCAGCACTAATGAGGCTCACGCAAAAAGACGTACGTTTGGAATGGACATCTGATTACAAGAACATTTTTCCAAAAGTCAAAGAGCTTCTATCCACGGCACCTGTCCTAGCTCTTTCGGATCCATCGCAACCGTGGGAGGTGCGATGTGATGTGTCGGTAGTAGGACTCAAAGCTCTCCTCACGCACAAAGGACATACAGTTGCGTATGAGAGCCAAAAGCTCATCCCCGCAAAAACGAGGTACACGACTAGAGATCAAGAGCTCCTTGTAGTAGTACACACCTTCAAGATGTGGCGTTGCTACCACGAGGCTGCTGAAGGGGGTGTGACGGTTGTGACCGACCATAAACCATTGGCGGTTTTCCAAACACAACCGAACATGTCAAGACGACAGGCGCGTTGGAGCAAATACGTGAGTCAATGCTGGTTCACGTGGGAATATGGGCCAGGACGCATCAATGTGATAGATCCACTAAGTTGAAAGCCTGTGGAAGTCAAAGCAACCACCGAGGTTGGTGGTTGTTTTATGACCATTGCAACAACAGTAGTGCAATCACCACATCCTCCTTTACCTCTGCGACAACCACCTCGAGAGATTATTCATTACAACAGTTTTGTAAATAGGATCCGGATGGGATATTATACAGATTCTTTGTTTCAAGACTCTTGAATCCTAGACAAGTACGACTTGGTGGAGGCCGCACGATTCTTCTGGCACAGAGAACAAGTTGTTCTGCCAAACCCGGGAGACCTTTGAGCAAAACTTAACTCCCAGTTCCACGACCCGCCAGTCGTAAGTCATGTGGGACCCCGAAAGACTGGACTGGCATTCTCTGACCACTATTGGTGGCAGGGATAGAGTGTTGATGTACGTACGTATTGCATGACACGCGACCCATGTCTTCGGAATAAGGCTAGTAACAAGAAGCAAGTTGGTCTCCTCCAACATCCTCCCATTCTGGGGACTCCATTGCAGTGCATCAGCATGGACTTCATTACTAGTCTGCCGGACATGGCCAGTGGCCATGACGCAATACTAGTGGTTGTGGATCTTTTGACGAAGATGACGCACTCCATTCCTACAACCACTGACGTGAACGTAGAGACACCGCTCATCTCTTCCTTGATGGTGTCATAAAGCACCACGGCTTGCCATTGCGCATTATCTCCGATCGAGATCGGAGTTTTGCTAGTAAGTTCTGGTAATAGATGCACAAGTACTTCGATAATGAGTTGCAAATGTCCACAACATTTCACCCTCAAACTTACAGACAAATAGAGTGCATGAATTGCACTCTAAAGCAGATGCTCCGCATGTATGTAGACCCTGTCATGCATGATTGGGACGTATTATTAGTAGCGGCAGAGTTGGAAGTGAACAACTTGATCAACGAGTCCACACAGTTCATACCGTTTGTGTTGAATAGTGGTCGGCATCCAATGGGAGGTCTCGTTTGACATCAGTGACAGAGTGTTGCTTAGCACCAAAAACCTTCAGGTGAAGTCGCCAGGGGCAAGAAGACTTCTACCGAAGTGGATTCGGTTGTTTCCCACTTTGGCACGCATCGGGCCAGTGGTATACCGATTGCTACTTCCGTCGAGTATGAAGATACATGACGTGTTTCATGTGAGCCTGCAAACTCCATACACGGCAGACAGAACCTTTCAGCCACCGCTTGAAATCCTTGCTGCCAACGGCCAATACAAGGTCCTTTGCCTACTCTTGCATCAAGAGCGTACTCTTTGGCCACGCGTACCCTACTGCTCGTTGATTTTGACGATGGGTTTTTTGAGAATTTAGAAATCCTTGATTTCTGACAGGGTTTAATTATGTTAGTGTTTAGTTAGATTTTTTAATCAACTTATGCATGGTCCTTTGATTCCGACGAGCGGTCAAGGTCAAATTCTTTGTGCTCGTTCAATTTGATGTCGTGCGACCGTTTGCGAATGTGTGCGCACACATCGCGTCGGAAATAAATTCTTAGCCCAACGGTCATCACTGCATCAATGAAGGTGGCCGTAGGAGCATCTGCAATATGGACGCGCTAAGTATTGAGTTGCCCTTGCCTAAGGCATGCATGCCTTCATAGTGACATAAAGGCCGTGGGCAAGAGTAGGTACACACTTCATTGTCGACCTACACCCAACTTCTTCCTTCCCTCATCCACCATGGACCAGTTTTTGAAGAAGGTGTCTACCGACGAGAGGACTCCTCCTCTGCAGGAGGCCGCTCATCAGGGTCCTCCTCCACGCCCCCTGCCAACGTGACGACCTGTGGGAGGTCCGCGGAAGGTGACGAAGCTCACTACGGAGAACACAATTTTAAAGGTATACAAGTCTCATTCGACGGCTTACACCGCTGTTATGCATCTTAGGAAAACATTTAGGACTTCTGATGGTTGCTTAGTGTATGACACACTTGCGCTTATCACCGTGGCAAGATGGTTTGTGGATGCTACAAAAGTAGTGAAAAAGTAATACGAGGGTGCAGTGCTTGCTTCTATTGCTTGTGCACCATCTGCGCCTACTTAAGAGAAAACAAGAACATGGGTGCCAGGGTAAAAGTGCTTGGCTCGACGAACATCGTGCAATCGTCCATGAGATTAAATCGATGCTCCGGGATGCTTGGTCGGCTGGACATGCCTTAAACTCAAAGATCATTTGCCACGAGATTCATGGGGTCATTGCTCGGCACACCCCAGATAAGCTCAAACGGATGGGTACACGTGCTTTTGCTCGGTCGTGGGTCCGTCATTTTATCAAGAGAGAGCTTGGGTGGACGTGGCGTAGCAGAACTACTACAACACAGAAATTTCCGGATGACTGCGAGAAAAAGATCCTTACTTTCCATCATCGTGCAACATGCATGGTGAACCTGTATGGCATCAAACCCTTCATGGTACTAAACGGGGATCTCACCAACATCCAGCTTCTTCCCTCAACATGTCACTCGTATGCGCCTACGGGGTCCGAGGACATCCAGATCATGGGCCTCAAGGACAAACATGCCATCACCGCGCTTGTCACATCGTCCATGACCGCAGAACTCCTGACGATGCTGTTGATTTTCCGTGGGAAGACCTCTCGTTGTCTTCCACGTGGAGTCCACGCCGAGGCCCTCGTTCACGCTGTTTGGAACCTGATGTGCACGCCCTCCCATTAGGCCAACGCTGACACAACAAAAGAGTGGATTCGCACCATCTTCCACCCATACTAGAAGCGGACGTGTGCGGTGCTTTGGGTCTACGAGGGCAAGGCAAATGTGCTGCTCGTGCTTGACACTTGGCGTCCGCACGCGTCCGCTTCTTTTCACCTCTGGCTAAAGGACAACTTCAAGTTCATGCACACTATTTACATTCCTGCACAATTCACATGGAAAGCGCAATGTGCTGACGTGGGCATCATTCGCCCGCTAAAGAACAAACTAGAAGAACTTTTTTCAATGTGGGGTGCGGAGTGTAGTTTTGAGGGGGGGACGATGCACATCGGCATGAAAGACCTCAAGGAGGTGGAATGTGCATGGTTCATCCATGCATGGGACTACATCCATGAGGCGGAGCCCATGGTCAAAAACGCATGGGCTCGCTCGAGTTTCACTCGTGTATTCAATCCGGCATTGTGTCGTGATGTAGCTCCATACGCAGGCGCATTGCTGTTCCATGATGAGGCATGTGATGAGGAGGATTTTGTAGACTAGGATTTCTCATGTGCCTTGCGTATACGGCTCACTATGCGGAAAGAAAATATTCTTGCCACAATCTCGCTCGATGTTCGAATGTTTGACTATCCAAGTTTTTGCAACTTTCAAGTACGAGTACCTGAAATCGCCGAAAGTTTTTTCACAATCGTCTTTTACTTTTTTCCTGTTTCTTTCACACCCAAACAAAGCAGTTGTGGCACCCAGCCCCAAAATTGGGTAAATGATGAGGTAGACTCTTGAATTCGATGAACCACGTTTAATGATAATTGAGAAGTCCCTTGAATTCGACGAGCACATCAAATTCGGTGACTTTCAACTAGGTCAAAAATACTTAACATCAAAATCATCGAGTAGAAGGGTAGTTAGGGAGTACCTCGTTTATTGGGTCGATTGTGGACCAAAACATAACTCATGGGAGCCCGAATCTTGGTTGCCCACAGGGGTGGTCAACGAGTACTAGAGCAAGCTTACAGCAAGCACATATCAAAGCCCGGCAGGAGGTACCACCTGAATGTGACAATAGTGAACAACATTCGCACAGGGCAGCATTCATGGACAACGACCATAGAAGGTTAGGGACATCCTACATGGTTGTCGCACAGACCCTCTAGCCTAAAGGGGGGAGGCCGCTAGCCGTGCTGAATTACAAGCTGCAGCTTAGGTCCAAATACCATGCACGTGTTCGTGTTTTGCTGGTGATTGAAATCATTAATTATCTTTCACAATGTTGATATCTCACTAACTGACAATCCTACTTGTTGTTCATGAACCGAGACGGTTCATAAGAAGTTTGGAGGAATGTAATAGGAGGGCCGGTTTGGCCCTCCCTCCTTGCTGAAGGAAGGGGTGGTTGTGCACCACCCCTTGCATTAACGAGGGTTGGCCAGTGGCTAGCATTTCCTTGGCCGCCTCCCAGCTCGCTACTGGCCGAATGGACGGTCGGCGGCCGGCCAAACGACTGGCCGACCACCGGCCGGCGTGCAGCCAGCCGCCGATCGCGGCCTCAGCCCAATCGACGGCTGAGGGGCCACGATGGCCTCGAGGGTGATGCCTCGTGGCCTCGCCCCCCCTCGCCCTCCTTACAAACAAGCAAGCGAGTACGAGGGATAGGGGGAGCGAGGGTGAGGACAAAAGAGCTCGGGCGAAATCGCCAGCGTGCCTCACACGCGATGATTTTGCACCAAAACGACAAAATGTAAATCGAAGTTCATTTGCGACAAACTTCAACATTAGATAAACAAAACAACTCGTGCGAACACAAGAATTTGAGGTAAAAACCCCCGGTTTGGGTCCCAAAACTAGGGGTAAGGTTAAAAACAGAAATGGGCCTCCGGAGACTCAAAATGTTCGAGTCTCCTTGCTCTGGGTCGTTGATGACGATTGCCCCTTAGTCTTGCGAAGGGGGTAAACCACTCACGCGGATAGAGAACGCCATTTTGCAAACTCTGACGATGAATTCAGAGCAAGAGCTGGAGACTCGATCTGTTGCAATTTTTGTTTAATAATTTGGTATGGTGCGCATTAGTTGCAAGGATAATGGGTACGCGGGAAAAGAACCCCAAAAGTTTTCCGATATCTCTTTAAATTCTACCAAGCACTCCTTTTTTATGTATCTTGTGAGCGGAATATATTCCTCACTCATAATTCTACATGAGTATCGATTTGTATGTTATGCTGCCACACATAACGGTAAATGTTTGTGACATTACATGAATTCCATGGTGAAATGCATGCAGTCCATTTTAAATGCAAGTTTCTTCACAAATTCTCACCGTTATGAGTGGCACCATAACAATGGAATAGATATTCATGTGGAATTATGGGTAAGGAAGATATTGCCCTCTCAAGATATGTGAAAAGGAGTGGTTAGCATAATTTTTATTAGTATAGGAACACTTTTACATGTGTGCAAGTAGCATAGATTCCACCCAAACTTTGGGAGATTTATCAAGAAATATGTTTGAGAATTTGTTCATTTCATGTACCTAAAAAACTGAATTTGTTTGTGTATTTTTTTAAGGTGATATTTTTTGTATTCATCTTAGATGTGAATTTTTTGTGTGCCTTTTGAGAAATCATGTTATTTTGTGTTTTAAGAAAAAATAGTAGCCAAGGTCAATGATGGCACCTTCAAGTGAGCCAAAAAGAATGGGACTCATAGTTGAGGTCGTATTTATACATAAGAGAATGTTGAATTTTGAACTTCTAACCTCGGTAATGATGAAGATTTCTAATTTTTATAGTGAGAGAAATGTTTTAGACGGACATACATTGGAAAAATGTTGGTAAATGAACAGCATCTTGATGTGGCACAACCATGAAGAATTTGACCTTTTTGTTTGCTCCGCTGGAAAGTGACAGGGCTATTTTGGACATTTCTGTGTGCCCCTCCGGAAATTCGCCATTTTTGGATACCTCGTAGTAAAGTTGGTCTTTTGGTATACCCTTGCAAAAGGTACTATTTGTGTATTCCAGGCTTGAAATCTGATATTGTTGGAACCCCACTCGGAGCTTGATATTTTTACGTGACCTGCCCAAAACCTCACTGGAATTGTGGTTTCCTCCCGTCAACCACGGCTAAGGCCGCCGAGCTCTCCGGTTTTCGCTGAACTAGCATCGTGTTCATTACAGCAGGGCAGCGGACAGTCACCGATATGCAACCGGTTCTGGGAAGGATCGATTTGTAAACCTACAGTTAGCGGCACATGGACTGTGTTGGCCTCGTCCTTCGCTTCGATGCGTGACTACGATTGGAGTCAAACCATCCGCGAGGGATGTGCCTGAGCTGTTGGATTGCGTCGTAAATTGCAGGAACCCCTCCCCCCACCTCCGACGATCGACTTCAATTGAACTGGGGCGTAGACATCGTGGGCGCGGCCAGCACGGATACCGTATGCCGCGGAATTCCGTATCCACGGATTCCGTATGCTGGACCCATTATGCTGCTAAACTGACCGTACACAAACGAGCCCTCGAAATCATTCCAACCATTTGGGAGAGGGCAGACTGCTGCACACCTTTCTGGCACCTCGCTCGCTCGCATGTTGCCACAGAAAATCTGTGATATTCAACAAATATTAAACAGGTCCTCCGACTGCGATCGTTCTGACTTTGAACCGCTGCAATCAGTGTCGTTCGAGAGAGGACCAAATGCATCGTTTCCAAGCGTAGTCGGAAGTTAACTCCGGACGACACCTAGGAAATGACGCAACCCAAACCAGCAATGACACACGGTAACCATGAGCAAGCCCCGTTGATGCAGCAGAGTGCCGGTACGAAATGGATTCGCAAACCCAGCGAGATCCAAAGCCAAGTGCGGAGGTTCAGCCGTGTTTTTTCCCGTATGCTTGGTTCTCTTGTGGAGCTGGATGATAACCTATTGTTTGCTGTCAGTGTGCTCATCACCTAGGGATGACATCAGCACGTTTGGTGAAGTAGAGGGCAAAAGCAATCCATGTCTATCCAACCAATGGTGATAAGTGACAAGATGGCCAGAGAGACAACATAATACTTCAACCTCATTTCTATGTTGATCAACCTGTGTTGCATCAAACAGGACTTGAATGCTTCACAGTTAGAAGGTGGAGCAAAAGGCGATTAAAGCCATTGGGACACTTAGATGATCTTCAGTTCAACTTGTACGTCGAGCGGAACGTAAGTGGTTCACAGGGATTAGGTGCGAGACAAGAGACGATTTGAGGATAAGGGACAAAGGGATAATTTTCATTAGGCGGTAAGTGTACTTCGATGACAAGTGTCGATTCAGACAACCACATGCGTACAATGAGGCATGTGTCTGGTCCTCAGTGCTCGAGCAGAGCAACGGGTGCGAGGTCGCGCCATAAGTGGTTGCTTTCACAAGCTCCGTTGAGAAGTCCAAGGGCTTCGAGAATGTTGAGGCGCTTCTTTCTAGAAGTCTAACACCGTCGAGAAATCGTCCAAACAATGACAAAACATCGATGTGATTCGCATCGATTTCTGTTGGCCAATCTGGAAGGTTTTCTAAGTTGTCAAAAATGTCTAGAGAAAAACACTGGAGGTCGGGATAGTTGACCAAAATGCCCTTTGCCAAACAGTGTACGAATCCTGAAGTAATCACTCTGTGGGCCATGAATGCAAAGACAGAATAGCCCATTCAAAGAGTTTAGGGACTCGTATACGTCAGGGACATAACACTTCCAACCCCCCCCCCTCCCCTTCAAGACGCCACTGAAAACTACTTGGAAGCTTCCTAGCTTTGTTATTGTTGACGTTGCGAAACAATCCAGTCAGCTAGCGCACTAGCAACCAAGCAAGTGCAAGAAACAGCAAGAGTTAGGCTAGGGAAACGCGCAAAGCCTCAGAAGCTCCGATAGGTCATAAATACAGAGAGAAATGACAATTGACAAGTACACAACATGAATACTTGCAGCGGCGCACAGCGAGTGACCACGCGGCAGTGTCAGTCTGTCTTAAAACTAGCCCAAATCCGTTGTTTTGGCCATAACTTTGCGGTCAGCATGTTAAATCGAGATCGAGACAGGATATCTTGATCTCAAACTCCTTTTTCTCACTTTGGTACGAGATGTCTTCTACTGGGTACAGAGCACGAGAAAACCTCGGTCTCGTACCAATTTGCATCATGCTTGTTGGTCTCATCTCAGTCTCGCTCACGTCCTAGGAAATCTCGCTTTATACTATTTCAAGGGGCGAGTGCAATGACACGGCGACCTATCGGAACGCACCCACTTCGCAACGACTACACTTTTGACAAGGAGCAACGTTTTCGAAAAAGCTTAAGTGAAGATATTTTCCTGAGCAAACTACAAAGTTCATGAATCAAACTCGATATCTCAAAGATAAAGGGTCACTCTTTCGCTACCTCGACTGACAATTGTACATCTTGACCACAGGACATGAATGTTTTCCAAGACAAACTAGCGCCTTGCGTGTGCAACCAGCTGACGTGGAGATAAAAACATGACACTAAGAACGAAAAGACTATTGTCAACAATGTAGAAAGAACAGTGTACGAATTGAACCTACTGGAAGACTCAGAACATCATTGGTATGTTTACGGAGAAAACACCTACATCATGTTTTTTAATGTTAGTGTTAACCGTCCGCGATCATTTCCAACTAGTGTGTGACGCACACTGGATCTGCCCGCTTTGTGTGATGACAGATCTTGCGCGATTGGTTATGAAGGCCTTGGCACACGTGGTAGGTCCACAGAAAAAACAATGTGAGAATCACAACGTGGTACGAGATTATCAACTCGATCTCGCGTAACACATGACGTGTCTCGGTCTCATCTTGTCTCGCACGAGACAAATCGAGACTGTCTAGTGTCGAGCAGTACGAGACAACGAGGCGAGACAAAATCGAGACAATAGAGATCAAGACTGGCTTGGTCTCGATTTAACACCATTACTCTCCGCACAGGTATCCAAACGCATCACCTTCTGAACCTAGAGATACAAGATCTTGAGCTAGAGTCTGCAAATGGTCAAAGGCACAAGTCCGGCATCGATCAATAGATAAACAATGTAAAACATGCAAATCACGCTTAGAAGCTTGTCCACCAAAACAAACCCTTGCCACTACAGAACATCTACAGAGCATCCAAGCAAGCACCCGAGACGTCCTGGTAGTTGTCTGGTAGGTGCTACTTGTTGAAAAACTGCCCCTCCGCACTTGGGCATACAGAGGGGCAATTTTTCAACATTCTCCCCCTTGCACCTTCCATGGCCGCTGCTCCACCTTGCTCTCACTCATTTCGAGCCCATCATAGCTGGTAATCCCAAGCCCAGCCACGCTCATTGCGTGCCGTTATGCGGGTTGCGCTTTGGTCAAGCAATCCGTAAGCACTTTGTGCGTGCTGCAATGTTGATGTGCTTTGTCCTCGTGTGCTGTGTCGGGTTGTTGGTCAGCAAGATGGAGTCGGTGTTGTCTTCTTGCACCACCATAGGCTCCAGCTGCAGCACGCCCAGCAACCTCCGGAGCCACGCTGCCTCCTTGACCGCCTCGGCCAGCGCGATGTACTCAGCTTCCACCGTGGAGGTGGCGACGCAGTCTTGCTTTCTAATACACCACAAAACCGTTGCACCAGTGAGGAGGATCACATAGCCGGATGTGGACTTCCGCTTGTCCACATCGCCAGCCTAGTCTGCATCCGTGTAGCTAACCAGACGCAAGAGGTCCGCCCGCCACTTGCCGTCGAACCTCAAGCGCGCGTGCCACGTCGCCTACAGGTAGCGGAGGATGCGCTTATGCGCCTGCCAGTGTAGTGGCCCTGGGTCGGCCACGTACCTGCTCACTTGGCCCACCGCGTAGGCCAGGTCCGGTCGAGTTGACACCATGGCTTACATGAGGCTGCTCACCGTTGATTGGTAGGGCACAACTGCCATATCCTCCCGCTCTTCTTTTGTTTGCGGCACCATTGTCGCACTCAATTCACGGGTCGTGGAGACCGGACTGCACACCGGTTTGCAGTCCTCCATGCCATACACTTTAACACGTCGACCACGTATTTGGCTTGCCCCAGTTCAAGAATGCACGCCCTCCAGTTCCGCGTAGTGCTCACCATGAGGTAGAACTCCAGGTCGCCCATGTCCGACATCTGGATCCTGGTGCTCAGCGGCTCTTTCAGCTGTTGTGCGCTCGGCAAGTCCAAGGAGCACAAGATCAGATCGTCTACATAGAGTGGGACGATCTGATGGAGCTTCTTGCTACGCCGCACGTACACACTGTGATCCGCCTCATAGCGCTTGAACCCGAGTTGTGCCATGAAGTTGTCCATCTGTTGGTACCAGCATCCGGACGATTGTTTTACCCCGTACAAGGACTTCCGTAGCTTGCACACCTTGCCCTCCGGCGCCTCCACCTCCTTCAGCTCCTCCATGCAGATTTCTTTGTCGATGATGCCATTGAGGAAGGCCGTCTTTACGTCCATCTGGTGGAGCTCCACGTCCTTCGCGGCTGCCACTGCAAGGATCAACCCGATGCTTGTGAACTTGGTCACGGGCGTGAAATTCTCATCGTAGTGCTTGCCCTTATGCTGTGAGTACCCCTTTGCCACAAGTCGCGCCTTGTACTTATCCGCCTCACCTTCTTTGGTGAACTTGGTCTTGAAGACCCACTTGGAGCCGATGGCCTTGGCATCTTTCGGCCTTTCAACCAGCTGCCACGTGTCATTTTCAACAATGGACGCTAGCTCTGACATGATGGCGGCGTCCCACTGCTTTCCCTCGGGCCACGCATGCACCTCTTGCACGGTCGTTGGTTTTGTTGATGCAGCCAGCATGCATCGTGTCATGCCGATCCATTGATTGGTGCCTGTGTCGAAACGCTTCCCCGCTCTCCGCTACCTCCCGCTGCGGCGCGGCAATTTTGGTGGCATCTCATCGCTCTGCTACGATCCTTCTGACTCTGCTCGCTCCGGTGAATCATCGACTGGACGGTTCCCCGAGGATCTCTCCCACTCCAGTGAACCATCAACCAGACGAGTGGCGCGTCCGGAGGATTTCTCTTTGCACCCGACGCAAACTCTGCCAGGAGTGCGTGCTTCGGCACCCGTTGTGCCTCCTTCTACAGATCGTTTCGCCGGATCTCCAGCCTAGCTGCATCGTCGTCAGAGTCCGCGTCGGCTGCTGCACTTGCTACACCGCCGTGCTCTGTCGCCGTGTCTTTAACCTCTGCGTCCGCCGACTCCTCCTTGTAGTCAAGGAGTTGGATCCAATCACCCTATTTTGGAGTGTTCCCGATGCTCATATCATTACTGCTGCTGGAGCTCTGCTGCTCGTCAAACTTTACATCACGGCTACAGATGATCTCTTACGTGCGCGGGTCCCAGAGTCGGTACACCTTTTGCGTGCTCTCATAGCCAAGGAACAAGCACAGCTTCGCCCGCGGATCAGCTTGATGTCGTGTCGCTATACCACCAGCACCATCGCGTGCGCCTTGCACCGAACACCTTCAGGTACACTACGTTTGGCTTGCGCCCGCTCCAAACCTCCTACGACATCTTCCAGCCGCCCTTAACCTTCAGCACCGCTGTTGGGGTGAGGTTGATGGTGTAGCTCGCTGTAAGTACAGCCTTCGCCTAGAACCCTCGCGGCAACCCCGCATCCACAAGCATGGTCCCTACCATGTTGAGCAGCATATGGTTTTCCCACTCTGCCACTCCATTTGATTGTGGCGAGTACGGCATAGTGGGTTCCCACTTGATGCCATGTTGTTTCATCTACCCGCTGCAGCCCACGTACTCCCCACCATTGGCGTTGTGTAGTGCTCTGACCTTTCGGCCAGTCTGCCTCTCCACCGCTGCAACGTACTCCATCAGCCGGTCCAGGGTATTGCCTTTTTGCTTCATGAAGAACACGTAGAGTTTTTTTCTGCAGTTGTCAATGAAGGTGACAAAACATCTCAAACCGTTGTTTGACGGCGTTTTGAACGGTCTTCACACGTTGCTGTGCAAGATCTCCAGCAGGTCCTTTGCGCGAGTCGGGTTCTCGTTGAATGGCTTGCGCCGCGCCTTACCCAAAATGCAAGGCTCGCATGTTTTGTGCACTACTACATCTGCTGCCGCGTGTGCTGCACCGGCGATGACGAGGCCTTACACCATGCCGTGCTTCGCCATCTCCTTAACGATTGTGGGCGCCGAAAGCCCCAACCGTCGGTTCCAAAGCTGCAAATCAGTGCTTCGTCCCTTGGCCATGTTGATGACGCGTTCTTACGAGTCCGCTACGTCCGATGCTGCAGAGACCACCTTGGTCTCCACAATTTAGAGACTGCCCTCACGCTTCGCCTCCAACACAGCCTCGCCATCGCCGTCAATCCGCACCATTGCGCCTTTCCTGCGGAAGAGCACCTCATTCCCCTCATTTGTCAAATGGCTGACACTCAAGATGTCAGCCAGGCCGGGGACGTGCTGCACATCACGAATTGTGCATAGCTCCTTCTTATCGCCCACCACGACTTCCACCTCCACGTCGCATTGGCCGGCCGCCGGCTCGACTTTGTCGTTCGCGAGCACCATCGACTCGGAGGACTTCTAGTAGGTGACGAACCCCACCTTCTCGACTTGGGTGTGCTCCTTGACCCCGGAATCTAGGCACCGCCTGTTGGCCTTCTTGAGGAAGTGGTTCTTGTTCCCATTGAGGAGCGACCCACCCTTGCTGTTTTTACCGCCGGTCTTCGTCTCCTCCAGGCACTCACGGGCCTAATGGCCCTCCTTGCAGCAATTGCGGCACGTACCTTTCTTGGCGCCCTTCTTGCCGCCGCCCTTTTGGCCGTTTCCTCTGCCCTCGCTTCCGACACTACACGTTTTGGTGATGAGGGCCGATGAGGAAGACGATGACTCCCCGCAGCTCTGTCGTTGTGCCTCGTTGCGGATGTATTCTGCGACCGCGCCATAGGTGAGCTTGTCCTCTGACCATCCTCCGAGAACGGTGATGAGTTGACCCCAACTGTCAGATAGGGCCATGAGGAGGGCCATCGCCTGCAATTGCATGTTGACCTTCCACCCCACGTCATTGCATTGGGATGCGAGCGACTCGACCTGCTTCATGGCGGAGATGACATCATCTCCCTCCTCAATTCTCACCGTGAGAAGCCGCTTCATCGCGAATGTTTTGTTAGCGAGTGACTTGTATTGGTGGATGGCACATAGCTTTTGCCAAGCTTTGGTTGCCAGCTTGCAGCCTTGGAAGTAACCCCACTACGACTCGGCCGTTCTGGACACCAGGGGTATGAGCGCCTCCGAGTTCTTCTTTTCGAAGGCCACCTTCTCCGTGTCCATAGGTTTCACCTCTGCGAGTACCTCCTTTCCCAACATGACGTCCAGCAGCCCCTTATGCGAGAGGTGCAACTCAAACTACCACCTCCATAGCCCAAAGCCTGGGCCACCCGCATACTTCTGAATGGGCTGCGTCTCCTTCTATGCCATGTGCGCAGTAGCTACTCCGACGAGTCCTCAGAACTTCACGGCGACGTCCAAGATAACGATCCCGTGCGCTACGAAAGACGTGAATGTTGGAGGCTATCACACCCATGGGCCCATAACCCTTTGTCAGGTGGAATCCACATGGTGCGGTCCCGAAGTTTGTCTGATTATCTCTAGTGGTTCGCGTCTTCTGTTTTGGGCGAATCTGGGACTGAGCGTGAGCTTTTTGGTCGCCTCAGGCTATGTGAGCAGGCATTCAGATACAGTCACTTTTTCATGAACATGATCACAAAATGTATAGGGCTAGTCATTAGATTTCCAACGCACCAAACTGCATGCGATTCGGCCAAGCGTAGCCCAACTTACGCTTGCCAAAGCGCAGGTCTCACCCACCACAGAAGCCTGACCCCGCCACACGCCGTGGCGCCTTCCTTCACGTGCAAAGCGCCTCTCCCAAGGCGCAGAACCCATTGCACGTGATGCATGGGTCCCCTGCACTGTTTCCATGCACCTCTCCCACTTTTAGGTCGAGTTTGGTGATGGGGTGTGATGAGGTTCAAAACATGTCCGCGGACCTGCAGTCAGAATTCTGACTAAGTCCCCGAGTAACGAAATGTACTACTGAGTTTCGGACGCCGAGCCAGGATTTTGGCTAAGTCCCTCAGTAACAAACTGCAGTACAGGATCCGGTGGATTATCCACCGGACGCCTCGGCAGACCTTCTGGAGCAAAATCCCAGATGGTACTTCTATTACTCGGGGACTTGGTCAAAATTCTAATTGCAGGTCCGCGGACTGGTTTCGAACCTCGTCACACCCCATCACTAAACTCCACCCAAGAGTGGGAGAGGTGTGTGGAAGCAGTGCATTGGATCCATACATCACGTGCAATGGGATCTGTGCCTTGGGAAAGGCGCTTCGCACGTGAAGGAAGGCGCCACAGCGTGTGGCGGCATCTGGCTTCCGTGGTGGGTGAGACCTGCGCTTCGACAAGCGTAACTTGGGCTATGCTTGGCCAAATTGCGCACAGTTTAGTGCGTTGGAAAGCTCATTGATATCCTTATCAAAGTTGTGATCATGTCTATGTACAAGCATAGATGCAATTTTTTTTTATTCCCTTTGCAAAAGTGACTGTCTCTAAATGCCTGCTCACATAGCGTGGGGCGACCAGAAAGCTCATGCTTAGGCTCAGGTTCGCCCAAAACAGAAGACGTGAACCACTAGAGATGATCAAACAAACGTTGGGACTGCACCACGTGGATTCCACCTGACACTACTGGGTGGGGTCAACACCCGGCGGTGCTCCGGCGCCAGCTGGGTCCACATCAGGGATGTGCACAAGCATGGACACGGCCGAGTGGTGATAGTAGGCTGTAAAAACAGATAGGGACGACTCACAACACAACACTTCCCCATGACCCAATGGTACACATGTCCATACACGTACAAAGCTGACACGAGTACGCAACCAAATGCTCAATAGTCCATGCTCATACACCCCACTCTCAGAAACTCTCAGGCAAGGGCCGAAGCTCAACACAACGAATGACTACCATGAACTTTCCGCGCGCAAGTGCCTTGGACAAGAAGTCAGCCCGCTGCATGTCCGTGCCAACCCAGTTGACAGATATCACCTGTCGCTCCACAAGATCACGCACAAAACGATGCTAAAGAGCAATGTGCTTCATGCGTGCATGAAACATACCAGAGTTCTCTACAATGGCAAGAGCACTCTTCTTGTCACTACGCAGAACAACGCAAGGCACATACTAATGCAACTCATGGAATAGATAATACAGCCACACCACCTTAGTAGCCCCAACCCCCTGAGCAACATACTCAACCTCTGATGAGCTATGTGCAATACAACCCTACTTGCCACTATGTCAAGACACAATAATCCCACCCAGTAGGAGCACGCAGCCTAACCGACTGTGCCCATCAGGACTCCATGCCATGTCACTATTTGTGTAGTCATCAACTAACACCAAACACTACCATCAAAAGCAGAGTCGGATGTATGGTGTGGAGCCACGTACCGCACCAGTCACACAGCCGCGTGAAGGGCTCGTTGTGATGGATCATATACCTTTAGAACACATCGGGTATGATGGGGGTGGAGGATGTGGGAACTGCACCAAGGAGTTCAGCAACCCCCCCCCTCACAACGCTGGCATACCAGCCTGATGTAAAAAGAGTGTCCGCAACTGAATATCATGCATGATCTCCATCTTGAGAAACAGAGCTACACGACCAAGGTCCTTCATCCTATAGGCAGCCTAAAGGATTGCCTTGGCCTCCTTCATGGCCTCCATAGAAGGAGACGCGATCGGGAGGTCGTCCTCATAGACCAAGATGGCAGTGAATCTCTCAACTGTTTGTCTGAGGGACAGGTCAGCATCACTCTGCATGTAACCGGCACGAGCCTGTGTGCCAATGATCTCCAAGTTTCAGTACTTGGATGACTCTTTCAAGTCACACAAGGCCTTCCGCAAGCACCAGACCTTGTCACCGACCTCGAATCCAGGTGGTTAGATCATGTAGATCTCCTCCTCTATGACAACATGGAGAAACGCGTTGTTCATATCCATCTAGTGTAGCTCCAAGTCATGGTGAGCAACAACACTGAACAAAGCGCGAGCGGTGGTCATGCGGCAAACGGGTGCGAAGGTGTCAGTGA
The DNA here is from genome assembly GCA_023375785.1 of Penium margaritaceum. Taxonomy (NCBI): domain Eukaryota; kingdom Viridiplantae; phylum Streptophyta; class Zygnematophyceae; order Desmidiales; family Peniaceae; genus Penium; species Penium margaritaceum. The sequence continues at coordinate 157,864 of SZWC01001479.1, forward strand.
AATCTACACCCTCAACCTATGAGAACTCCTTGGTCATCAAGCAAGCCTTGTAGCAATCCACTATGCCATCAGGCTTGACCTTCTTGCAAAAGACCCACTTGGTCTATACATCCTTCTACCCAAGCGGAAGGTCGACAAGCTCAGAGAAATCATGCTCACGGTGGCTCTCAGCTCATCCTCACAAGCAATACACCACAAGTCTGCATCCAGAGCTGAGAATGCCTCCTTTAACGTGTCTGGATCAGGCATCATCAAGTGAGAGCTCCGGGTGACTAACACACACGTCTCCAGACTTGTTCAGACCACGACAAGGTCGGCTACAGCATCGCAAGCGACCACATGCAGCCACCCATTCTGACAGACATCCAGGGCCACAAACACAAGTCAGAAGAGGTACTACTGGTCTTGCTCCACGACAACCATGGTGTATGGGTCAACCTTCTTCGACTGCAACCAACGGTTGTAATAATAGAAGAGGGCACGACTTCATACGCGCCGGAGATCTTGAAACCATGGACACGAGATAAAGTACTGGAGCATACTTACGACACTGGTGTAGGCTGGGAAGAGCCCCCACGAGTAGCTCTTCTTGCCCATGAGGTTGGTAAGAGCCTTCTTCTTTGTACGGTGTATGGCATGGTACGCCAACCACTCCAACATGCACGCCTCCACAATTTGTCGCAAGGCCTTCGACAAGGTACATGGTTCCTTGGAGATGGTGGGCTCGATGTGGCGTAGCACGCACGTCACCTTCCTTGATGGATCACCTTTTATCCCAATCTTGGTACACTTATGGTTCTCCATGAAAAAAATGATGGTGACGTTGCTAGTCTTCCTCTACCATTGCACCTTGAGCTGCCATGTGTAGCCCGGCTGCCTCCAGTGTGCACACTGGGCCTCCAGCCGTGTTGGTTCGCTTCTCACAAAGATGACCCCCATATGTGCCGACACCACGTAGTCGTGCACCGCCTTGCGGCAGGTGTCCATGTCTCGGAAGGCATTAGGGGGCGTCCCGTTAAGGATGCTTTCTCCGCTTGGTGCCCTTGTTCTTTACGTTGGCGTCCCTGGAGTCCAAAAAGGGAGGGGTATGTTCATTGTGAGATGATCCTACATCAAGGATAATGGGAAAGAGTTAACAAGTCCCAAGAAGAACCAATGTATGACGTTAACAGCAAGAACGTGGACACAGTTGCATAGTACATGGAGGAAGTGGCAAATCCAAGCCATTCACGACTGACGCCTTGGTGATTTTTACGAGTGCAACCCACCCGTAGCCAGGAGGCGGAACAGCTGGACGCGGGAGCCACCATTGAACCTCATCAGACACTGTTCTCCACGCTCTGGAGAGCGTGGGGTAATGCGCTCTCCCACTTGGAGGTGTTGGACCCAACGAGCCTCGTCGAATTCGTCAAACACAAAGTTGTTTGTGCACCCTTGGGAAACACGGAGCTCCTCCTCCTCGACGGAGCTATCGACGGTCGCTTATGGGGGAACATAAATGTGAAAAGGTGGTGTATCTCTAACACCCCCTGTAGGTGTATCATGTAGTAGCATGTACGCTAATGTACATCGTATCCACCTAACGCTCACCTTCGTAATCATCATACCCAAGTACTAGAGTTGAGAACGAGCACAAGTGCCATGGCGAGCGGGATCACCTGGGGAAAGGATGGCTCCAAAGAGAAGCAACATGTTTGCCATGGCTTGCAACTGGCACGTATGGTGCATAGAGAGGAAAATCAATGTAGTGCATGTCATGCACCATGGTGAACCGTGAGACATCATGTCCCATACTGCTACTAACAGTCACCGTCGTTGGGATCATCGAAATATGGGTCTGGTTCGCTGGCTCTGGGAGCACGCACCCACTATGCGCCGCCGTGGCTTCCGCGTGGCATTTTGTACCATCGTTGGCGGATGCATAGGACCGGAACTCTGGATGTGATAGTCGACGACCAAATCTGCCGAATGGCACGTGTGTGGCAAGCGTTATCATCGTCTCACATAAGATTCAGGCCCCCTTTCTAATTCAGAAGACTGTACTTGATAGCCATGCATGGTCGTGGTTTGTACCACAAGTGGTGATGACGACACCATGTCGTCGTCTTACAAGGACGACAACGACTGGAAACAACAAAAATACCCCCCTTGTTTTGCTCGGGCATTCGTTGACACTAATGCAGCAAACTTGGTTTGACCGCACGACTTTACATTGACGACAAGAAAACATGTTTGATGACGGTGCACTTCTATCCTCATGATCACTTTAACTTAGGAAACAACCCCCACTGGAACAAAAAATGGAACAAATTCACGAATCGGAAAACATTGTGACCAGGAAATCCACTCATGACAGAACACGCATAGACTCCCGGGAATGTAGTCATGCTTCCTCAAGTTTGGGTCCCGCGTACACAGTTACTTACTATTCACACTTTGTGGACAATGCAGTCAGCCGTTCAAATGAGTGGGTAGTCTGGTTGTTTTGTGTTCATAGTGGGTATTCAGGAAGCCCGATGCTCAAAACATGGGTGAAAGGGAAGTATTCCGTATCTTCAATCACGTACTCCGTATCTTCGTCCACTTGTAGAGTGGGTGGAGGTGCGACATCTCGGCCGGAGAAGTTCTGACTGGCGTCCCGAAAGCGCTTGAGCTTGCTGATGTGGAAGACAAGGTGGATTGCCATGCTATTAGGGAGACGACGTTGAGCAATGACTAAGGTTTGCATTCGCTCGATCTCAAACAGTGTGAACAAGTGGAGTTTGAGCTTTGCAAAGTCCTGTCCTCGAAACGTGATCTTTGCCGAGCTGAGGAGGACACGATCTCTAGCACTGAACACATCATCGCTATGATGTCAAACAGCTGCTTGCTTTATAGCTGCTTGCATCTTTGCGAGGGTCTCTTGTGTTTCCTCCCAGGTTCTTGCAAATTCCCGGTGGTGAATGTCGACCGCAAAAATATTACTCTGAGGTATGGTTAATCGTGGTCTTTTTGTACACTGACTAGTGAGTGAAAAATTTGCACTTTTTGCTTGGGAAAGGGGGTGGAAGGGTGCTATGGTGAATGGTGTATGTTTACTGAGTCAACAGTGTACTTGGGAAATTGAAGCCTGATTGGAGTGGGTGTTGGGTGGGGGGGAGGGGAGGGGGGGTGGGCGTGTGTGCAATGCATGAGGACAGTTTATTGGTCAGAGTTTGTGAGGTCTGACTTGTTTTGTTCATTAGTGTATCATGTCATGGTGATTGTGTGGTGTTGGGCTGCAATGTAAGTGTTGATTGGAGTGGAGTGGGATGGGGCTGGGTTGGGGGAGGGGGGGGGTATGTACAAAGTATGAGGACAGTGTATAGGTCAGTGAATGTGAGATCTGGTTTGTTTTGTACACTAGTGTATAGTGGTATGGAGATTGTGTGGTGTTGTACTACAATCTATGTGTTGGTTAAGGTGGGGTGGTGGGGGGGGGTGTGCGTGTGCAATGTATAAGGACAGTGTATTGGAGTGTGGTGGGAGGGGGTTGGGTGCGGGGAGCGGGGAGGGTGTGTGCGTGTGCAATGTATGATGACAGTGTATTGGCCAGTGAATATGAGGTCTGGATTGTTTTTTACACTAGTGTACAGTGGTTTGGGGATCGTGTTGTGGTCGTCTGTAACATGAGTGTTGATTAGAGTGGGGTCGGAGGGGTTTGGGTGTTGTGTTGGGGGGAAGGGGGGTTGTGTGTGTAATGTATGAGGATAGTGTATTGGTCAGTGAATGTGAGGTATGGTTTGTTTTGTACACTAGTGTATAGTGGTATGGGGATTGTGTTGTAGTGGAATGCAACATGAGTGCTGGTTAGAGTGTGGTGGTAAGGGGTTGGATGGGAGAGGGGGGAGGGGGGGGGAGTGTGTGTGTGTAATATATGACGATAGTGTATTGGTCAGTGAATGTGAGGTCTGGTTTTTTTTTTTACATTAGTGTACAGTGGTATGAGGATTGTGTAGTGCTGTACTGCAATGTAAGTGTTGATTGGAGTGTGGTGGGATGGGGTTGGAGGGGGGTAAATGTTGGTTGAGGCAAAAGACGTCTTAATGTTTTAGTGACATGAGCATTGAGGAAAGTAACTCAGAGTTTGTGACTACGGAACTAGATGGATGCAAGAGCATAGATTCTCCGTGGTTCATAGTCTACAGGTTTATCAAAATCAACACGTTGTACGTGAATTTCACTCTGACTAACGATGTCTCTTCCAATTCTGTCTTCGTTGAGGTGCTGGTTCTTCGGAGGTTGCACGTGGGAGGTCTTCTTCAGTGTTGTGATCTGTACTAAGCAATAATTGAGTGGGTGTCAGTGGCGACGTCAGTCTCACTATTAGTTGCATGTGTATAGTCTGCACTGGGAAGTGTTGCAAGTGGCACTTTTTTTGGATAATGTCGTTCATTTCAGGCGGCTGACTTCTTGGCTTTTCTGGAGTTCCTTTGCAGACGGCCTTCTAACATCTCGCGGAACTTGATAGGGTCGCTTGCTTCAAGAACTGCACAAATGAGGGATAATGTTGAGTTGTCTCGTAGCGGTGATTGGAACAAACACATCCTCCAGCATGTATACTGAACTCACGTTTCTCTCTTTCAGCAGCGGTGTCAAGCATACGTTGTTTGCGGAAGAGTATGAGAAAAAGAAGTAAGTGGAAGTGTTCCTTGTATGTGTGCCTGAGGATATGAGTGCACCTGCTCAGTCTTGAGAATTTTGGCCCTGACACGGAAGTGTTGATGAGATCAATCTTGGGGTCGAGAGATGGGTCACAATTCTTCTTGCACCATGCATCCTTATGTCCTTTGAAGTGAAATTCGTCGACTGCACTGTCAAAAATGATGACGAACCCTACTGCCTGATGAAAATTATGTCTAAAATATTTTACGAGTTGTAATCTTGATTCATTTCGGGAAAAAATGATTTCCTGTTTCCAAATTGGACAAAATCACGATTTTGGGCGGTTTTTTTAACCTGGAGGCGGTCTCGCTCGACTCTAGGCCTCTCGATTTTTGGTTTTGGTGGTCATGCGACACCAGGAAATTGGGCATTCGAGTAGCCGCCCGAGGTTACGCGACTGCACTTTAGATTTCGTTATGTCTTCGAGTGTCGACCTCGCTTGAGGAACTAATAAAACGTTTTTGTTTACCCAGGGAAATATTGAACGTGTAGCCGAATAAAAGAATTCGTGGTCCCAGCAAAATAGTTAATAAAGAAATCATCAGGCAGTAGGGTGTTCAATTCAGCAGGTGACAGCTTGGCTTTGGAAGGTTTCATGCGCCAATGCTTTTCATACTTCTCTTCTTCACATGTCGGACAAATTCGTCGATCTTCGGAAAGCGTTGTCTGTCGTGAGATTGTGCAAAAGGAGAAAGTCCGCAAATGCAATCGTAGTAAATTAATTGCGGCAATGGTCGGTCTGAGAACGTTTCGCATATGTAGTGTAGCACCATGGTCAGTGATTCACAACTGACCATCTCAAAGAAAGGGAATGGATACCCGCAGCAAGTCCAAACCGCGTGTAAAGCACCTGCGCAAAAGAAGAATATTGTTTAGTTGGATTTTCTTGAACAATGTAATGGTATGGTAATCAATCCTTCAGTGTCGTTTGGTTGAGATGCTCAATGAAGTATCCTTAATACCAGAAGTATGAAAGTCCTTCGTGCAATCGAGCTTGCTGGGCATGGAGTCTAGCTCAAAATTGAGTTCCTTGAGGTTCTTCTCCCTCGGCTCTGTAGGAGTTGGTTTTTTGGAAATGAAGTCTGAAATGAGGGATTTTTCCATGAGATTGTCTTCCGTAGCCCAAGTGTTTTCGCTTGCTGGGTAGCCATGCCAATTGATCCTGCAGTACATCTTTCCCTGCATACACTTGATTTCATGGTCGTCAATGGTACACAAAGTGTTAGTAGTGGTGCTGTTTGAATGCTTTGGGTGTGGGCTGAATCTCTCATTCTGGTGATTTGTACCTTTATCGTTTTTGAGCCGACTATAGCTTGTACACGATAAATGCCGTGGCTGCCTCTTGTATGTTGACGATCATTCCAGTATTCTTCCACCTGTTCTTCAAATTCTCTCTCCATTTCCTCCCTCTTCTTTACCAATTCCGGTTGGTGTGCAGCACAAAAGCTTGAGTGTGTCATTGGTGTCTTGTCGCACCCTTATAGTGTACGGCCATGGATGGTATTGACGTAGACAATGTCCATGCATGCACAGCATGATCTATACAATTTGGCATTTCCGTCTATGGGTAGGGCTTGCCCAGACAGTGGCAGTGCACACTTGTGGTTGTGTGCTTTCTCCGTCATGCGTTCTTGTCTGAGAGGTATTACCTGTTCAACGTGAGGCATATTAGTGCTCTGGTGCATGGTACCTTTTTAATGTCGTGGAGATTCAGTTTACTCACCATTTTACACAATATTGTCGTCTTCCAACTCAGATCGAGGCTTGAGATGAGAGATTTGTCAATTTCTTTCACAAATTCCAGCACTCGCCATGCTATGAAGGCCTCCTTAAAACTTTGAAAGTTTAGAGTTGGTCTGTCTCTCCGTCGATTCACTTTAGAGCCAAACATTGAATTGGCCTCGTGCTCGTGTGTTGCATTGAAGATATTTGTCTTTCCAACGAAAAACATTTGAGCGTATAATCTACAACATAGTGTACGGATTTGGTTAGTGATTGTAACTGAACCTCTTAATGATACTTCTTTTAGAGACAGTCGCACTTACAACTTGTTTTCAAACTGCTTGAACATCTGTTTGCCAAAAACAGTATCTTCCTTGTACTGGAAAAAATACTCATCGTCGAGCTCTGGGTCGTAAGGTTATCTTGTCTCGTCCTCCATTTTTGCCCAAGATGGCCAATGCTATGTTTGACATGAGTCACAGCATTTGATTTGGATCTTGCCCCATGTGAGCTTGCCGCTTAAAGGGATGAACAGGCACTTTTTGTTCTCCGTCTTGTCGTTTGTGTGTAGTTTTTTGGGAGCTCCACTATCATCAAGGCAAATTGCGCATTTGGTTACTCTTGGTGTTGCGACTGCACCACAGTTTGCCGCCTTTAGCACGATGGATACATCCACATATCTGATCTTTTGGATTGCCAGTTTTTGGAGCCAGGCCTCGGTAGCACACAAGGCAGCACTGATCCTCCTGTCGCATGGAAGAATATCGCATCCGTTGGCGGTCACAAGGCCACATAAACATCTTCATACACCTTGTTGCAGTCTGCTTTTGTTTTTGACAGTGACGTAGGAAAAAAGTGTAACAGATGGTCTGGAAATGTTGACACAGTGTTGGAATGTCCTTCCATTGTGAGAGGAATGGCTGTTTTGTGCAGCGCACCTGTGTTGAAATTCACTTGAGTTTAGATAGACTCCGTTACCGTGGTTGCTTCTTCCTGGGATGCTGCTTCTTACCAGTTGTGGCTCGGACTTGAGTAGTGTTTTCTTTCATCGTATGCCTCCGTACATCACTGTTCTTCTGCGTTTGGAGCAGTGATGCGTCCGATGACTGTGGTCAGTTCTCATCCGAGGACTGCATTCCATTGGGGCGCCGTCATCCATGAACTGCATTCCATGGGGGCTGCATCTGGCAAAGACCGAGTCTCACGATAGCTGGGACTGCGCGCTGGGCTATCGTGGCTGATCGCTTCGATCCCTGAACTCGCTCCTATGTTTTTTCTTTGGTTGTTTTGTTTTGTGTGGCCAACTGGATGACAGGGGGAGGGTGGGTGGGGGGGCAACCCATGGGGGCTTAACCCAGTCTCCTTCATAGGTTTTGGTATGGATATAAGCAAACTCTAGTGAGTTTCCATGTTGAGATTATTCTTTGAAAGTTGAATAACTTGACGCATACAAGCAGTAAGAGGGGGGTCGTATGTGGGACAGGTGTTGATGGGTGGGGGGGGTCGCTTGTTATTCTTGCGGGAAAATGTGCCATCACAGTTGATTAATTTGAAAGCAGACATTATTATATTTAACATGTGATGTTACATTTTCCCATCAAGTTGTAGGAATTGCTTTGAATTGCATTGCTTTACTTACTGTATTGTTAATGTAACGGGCCGGAACCTCCAGCTCCTAGACTTGGGTCATAGTCAAAGTTCGCAGAATGGCGTCTAGAGGTTGCTCGAGGGGTTCTCCCTTCCGCGTCACTCTGGGGGCAGTTGTCATCAACGACCTTGTGCAGGGAGACTTAAACAATTAAAGTCTCTGGAGGCCCAATTTCCGTTTCTACCTCACCCCCTCGTTCTAGGTCCAAAACAAGGAGGTATTACCTCAAACTTGTGATTTCGCATGAGTTTTTTGGTTTTGAGACTCGTATTTTGTCTGAAACAAACTCGAGTTTTGTTTTTGACGCATTGGCGTAAAAGTGTTGCGTGTGAGGCACGATCAGCGATTTTTTGCCGACTGTTATCATGCATTCCTCGCTCCTCACTCTCGCTCTATCCCTCGTGCTCGCTTGCTCTCGCGAGCAAGAAGGGCAAGCAAGGGCGAGGACACAAGGCCACAAGCCTCAGCCCTTGAGGCCTCACGGCCTCCTGGCTGCCAATCGAGCCACCAGCTTGATCGACGGCTGAAGGCTTGCCGGTGGATGGCTAGCCGGTCACTTGACCGGTCGTCGGCCACCCAGCCGGCCGGCCGCCAACCGGCCGGTAGGCAGCATGTGGCTGGCCACCGGCAAACCCTCGCGATAGCAAGGGGTGGCTTGCAGTCACCCCCTCACTATTGCGAGGTGGGAGGCCGAACCGGCCCCTCCTGCTACATTCCTCCCACTTGTCATGAACCGTCCCGGTTCATGACCAAGAAGTGAGAGTGCAAGATAGTAAGTTGTCAACATTGTGAAAGAAAATTAGTAATTTCAATCACCAGCTAAACATGAACACATGCATGGTACTTGGACCTAAGTTGCAGCTTGTCATTCAGCATGGCTAGCAGCCTCCCCCCTTTTGGCTGGAACGTCTGCGCGATAACCATGTTGGGCGTCCCCAACCTCCTTTGGTCACTATTCATGAATGCTGCCCGGCGGGAGTGTTGTTCACTTTTCCCGTGTTCACGTGGTATCTCCTGCCACGCGTTAATGTGTGCAAGCTACAAGCTTGCTCCAGTACTCGTTGACCACCCCTATGGGCAATTGAGATTCTGGCTCCAACGAGTTATGTTCAGGTCCACAACCGGCCCAATGAATGAGGTACTTCCTAACAACGCGCGACCGAAGAGTACGCTCTTGGTGCTAGAGTAGGCAAAGGACCTCGTATTGGCCGTCGACAGCAAGGACTGCTGGCAGTGGTTGAATGGATCCATCTACCATGTATGGAGCCAGAAGGCTCACATGAAACATGGCATGTATCTTCATACTCGGCAGAAGCAGCAATCGGTATGCCACTGACCTGATGTGTGCCACGATGGGAAACGGTCCTATCCACTTCGGTCAGAGTTTTCACGTCCCAAGCGACTTCAGCCAAAGGTTTTTTGTGTTAAGAAGCACTTTGTCACCGACGTCAAATAAGACATCACGGCAAATTTTGTCGGTATGTGCCTTTTGTCGTTGCCGAGTTGCTTGGAAGTGACCCTTGGCCTCCTGTGACAAGGAGTCGATGCGCACGGTACAAGCTTGAGCAGAAGGAACATATCCTTCTGTACTCCCACTCTTCACCAATGAAGAGGGTACCATTGGATACCGACCACTGTTCAACGCGAACGGTGTAAACTGTGTGGACTCGTTCACCGAGTTATTCACTACAGACTTTGTCGGTGCTAGGAATCTGTCCCAATCATTCAAGGCAGGGTTCACTTACATGCGAAGCATCTGCTCCAGAGTGGGATTCATATGCTGTGTTTGTCCATTCGTTTGAGGGTGAAACACTGTTGACATCTGTGACTCGCTGCTGAAGAACTTGCACATCTTTTGTTAGAACTTACTCGCAAATTTTTTATCTCGATCCGAGAAAATGCGTAATGGCAAGCCATGGTCCTATACAACACCCTCAAAGAAGAGACGAACGGTGTCCTATGTGTTCATGTCAGTGGTTGTAGGAATGAAGTGTGTCATCTGTATCAGAAGATTCGCAACCACTAGTATTGCATCATGGCCACTGGCCGTGTTCGGAAGCCTAGTAATGAAGTCCATGCTGGCACACTCCCATGGAGTCCCAGGAATGGGAAGCTGTTGGAGGAGCCCGGCAGGCTTTTTGTTATAAGGCTTGTTCCGAAGACATAGGTCGCATGTCATGCAATACTTACCGACATCGACACTCCATCCTGGCCACCAATAGTGGTTCAAGAGTGCCTGTCCGGTTTTTCGAGGTCCCACATGACCTGCAATTGGCGGGTCGTGGAAGTGGGAGATAATCTTTACTCGAAGGCCTCCCGAGTTTGGTACAACAATTTTTTCTCCGTGCCAGAAGATTCCTGCGGCCTCAACTAATCCATCCAGGTTTTGACAGTCTTGAAACCAAGAACCCACACAATATCCCATCCGGATCCTGTTTGCAAAACCGCTGTAGTGGATAATCTCCTGTGGTGGTTGCTGTAGAGGTGTAGGGGGATCTGGTGTTTGTATTCTTGTTGTTGCAATGGCCACAAAACACCCACCGTCATCTGTAGTTGCTTTAATTTCCACAAGCTGTCGGCTTAGTGGATCGGCCACGTTGATGCGTCCTGGCCGATATTCCTATGCGAACGAGAATCGGCTTAGGTATTCACTCCGACGTGCCTGTCTTCTTGACATGTTCGACTGTATTTGGAAAACACCAATGGGTTACGATCGTTCACAAATGGCATACCCCCTTCAGCACCGTCGAGGTAGCAACGCCACATCTTGAAAGCATGTATAAGCGGTGGAGCTCTTGATCCCCAATTGAATATCGTGTTTCTACGAGGATGAGCTTCCTGCTCTCCTACGCAATTGGGTGACCACCCTGGACGATGACAGCTCCTAGTCTTACTACCGACGCATCACATGGAACCTCCCACGGTTGCGATGGATCCTAAGGAGCTAGTACGGGCGCTGTGAATAGGAGCTCTTTGACCTTGAGAAAAGAGTTCTCGTAATCAGATGTCCATTCCTAACGCACGTCTTTTGCGTGAGCCTGGTTAGCAGAGCTACCAGGGTCGAATATCCTTACATAAACCGTCAAAAGTAGCTTGCAAGGCTGAGGAAAGACTGAATTTGCCTAATATTTTTGGGGCATGGCCAGTCCACCATGGCCAGGACCTTTCGTGGGTCGACACGGTTACCGTCCTTGCCTACGATGTGTCCAAGGTATTCGAGCTCATCTTGTGCAATCTTATACTTGCTCACTTTTGTGTAGAACTACTGTTCCCAAGGGATCTTGAGGACTTTGCGTAGCTGTTCTATGTGCTCTTCCATGGAATTGGAGAAAATCAGGATGTCTTCCAAGTAAACTAAGACAAATTGACGGAGTTGTTTGGCGAATGTTTGGTTCATTTCTCCTTGGAAGGTTGCCGGGGCATTTCTAAGCCCAAAGCATAACACTCAGAATTGATATTGTCCAATGTACGTTTGAAACGTGGTTTTGGGAAAATCCTCTTCCATGATGCGAATTTGATGGTACCCTTAAGACAAATCCAAGGACAAAAATACCTTTTTACCTTGGAGTTGGTGAAACAGGTCAACAATCCGCACTAGGGGGAATCGTGAACCACCGTCCTTCTTGTTCACAAAAAGGATTGGTTCATCATACAGCGAGCTACTTAGCTCGATCCATCCTTTTGCAAGGCACTCTTTGATTTGGCGTTCGAGCTCTCGCCTTTCTGCTGGACTAAGGCGAGACATGGGTGTGAACTGAGGATTTGCCTCCGGTTGCAACAGAATTGTGTGGCACATGTGTCTTTCTGGTGGAGGCCCAGCCGGTGGGTCTTGGAATACATCCAAGAACTCCATCAATAGAGATTTTATCTCTTGTGGCGTGTCTTCCTTCACGTCGTCCTCCACTTTCTGTAGCTGAGGCAAGAAGTATCGACAACCTTGTCGAATACGTCTTTTGACCTACATCGCAGACAAGCTGGCATTAACTTTGAGTTGGGTTGGTAGCAATTCCGTTCTCAGAAACAATGCAAAGTGACGCTGTCCTTCTCGAAGGATCAAACGCTTTGATTCAAAGCACATTACAGCCTTGTTTCTATGGAGCCAAGGATCGCCTAGCACCACGTCAAACGGGTCAAGAAGGTTGATTACCTTCAATGTGACACTCTGTGTGTACCCTTGAATACAAATTCTCGCTTTATAAGTAGCAACTACAGGTATATCGTACGGTTTTCACAGACGACAACTGCGCCATTCGATGGCTTTTACTTCAAGCCAACCTGTTGGGTAAAGCCAAGGCTAACAAAGGAGTCATCTCCTCCAATGTCAGTAAGTACGTTCACGGGAGCACCGGTTAGGTGTCCTTTGAACTACATTGCCATGTTGCCTCCATTCTTGAGAGTGAACAGGCTTGACGATGGGAAGCCGAGTTTGTGATGAACACAGAATCTAGACGGTAGACCCTGTAGCTCCCATGATTCACCTACTCGAGCCCACATCTTGTGGGCACGTGTAAAATCGGCTAGCACCTTCTAGCCTTTCAACTTGACTGGGTCAAATTCATTGACCAAAGGTAGAGCAAACATGATTGAACTCATTGCTTTGGGGGTGTTTTCTTCAATCACTGCATCACACACGTTTTGCACATTGGTTGACGTTGCCACAACCAAGCATATCCGATCACACATCTCATCCGAGGATGCAAGGTTTAGTGGGCAATGATGGTCAGCAAGTGTAGAGTGAGGTTCAACAAGAGGGGAGAAAATAACAAAGAAGTTTGAACTCGTAAAAAACTCAGATTGTTTAACATACTTGTATGAAAGCATGAACCCACATTCTTGACCCAGTGTTATCCCTGAGAGGTCCCCACTAATGTCACTCAGGGGTGGGGAAAACCTGCCCCACGGCCTTGTCCGTTACCACGGCCGGGTCCATGGCCATGACCACGACCCTGTCCACGGTCCTGTGCGCGGCCTCCTGCTCCACCCTCCCCACGAGGTGCTGCTACTGTGACTAATGCCGTCGGCTCTTGTCCACCACAAGTAGCCTCAGGACACTGAGCCCTAAAGTGACCAGGCTGCATACAGTTGTGGCAGATTTCATCATGGATTGGTGTGTTGTGACATCCACAAGCCGCCTGCAGCTCCTCATTGTCGTGGCTGCGCTTATGGTCTGGGGTCTTGTGCCCACCAGTCATCTTGTCTGGAGGGTTTGCACGCGGCTTCGTCCCGCTGCCCGGATGCTCCTCCAGCCCCTACAACGCCCATGCATATCCAACTGCCACATGAATTCGATGTCAAGTATTTGTTTTTGTAGACGAATCATTCGTTTAGGGTACACTTATGGAAATTCAAGTTTTTATTGAAAACAGTTAAATGATTGCCATCGGATACACTTTGCACAAATTTGGGGAGAAATTCATTAGGATGTCATATTGGGCACTCTGTGTGATTGCAAAGCGAGTCTGTGTGGATCTATGAATTCTTCACTCGAGTGGGACAGGGGTGGAAATGGGGCTGTGGGATTGGAGAGAAAGCCCGAGAGAGAGCGAGATGGAAAACAATTATTTGACAGACAAGTACAACAGAGCCTACGTCACATGACATGCGAGCCTACGTCACACCAGTCACACCACCAAGTCCTCAGGCTCGTAGCCTTGGAGGTCGGACTCCGCCATGAAGTTAGCGTAGCTGTGAGCGGCTACACGTTGCAAGTCCACATCGTACCACCTGTCCTACCCTGCCTCACGCCACGCGCTGCGCACGAGCTTGACATTGCTATGCAAGTGCTTCCAGTCGCGGAGCATCCATGCGACCGGGGCATCCTTGATGTGCCTCGTCCTAAGATTCACGTTGGGGGCACCATGAAGTTGTTCACCCACCCATGATGAGAAGTCCTTGCTCACCTCGGCCTTGAACGGCCTTTGTAGCCCAACATCTGCAGGTTGTAGCTTTGCCGTACATCCCGCAGGGATGTACACGAGCTAAGCGTAAGGGTGGTGCTCCGCCACCCACGCCTTGAAGTCTTCGGACGCTTGCGGACGCCATGCGTCCAGAATGAGTGGAAGCTTTGAGTGCTCAGCGGCGAGGCCATTGTCACAACACGTGGAGATGTAGAAGGGCTCCAACACCATGGCAAACCAATGTTTGGTGGTCTCCATGGACGCCCAGTGGTTGTGGGTATGGGTGAAGTCCCACCCCCTGTCCCGCGTAGCCATGGAGGAGAATTCACCTTGTGGGTGGCACGCCTGTGTCTTCCCAGTCCAAATGACTTGGAAGGGCAAGACCTGCCCTTCAACTGATGATGCAATGAGCACCGTCACTTGGCGTTTGTCGTCCTTGCCGACGACCTTGACATCTGATGACCCACGTGGCGCGTAGGTGTACCACGGGGTGGGGATGAGCTGCAGCCTGGTGTGGTAAGCATTGACCACAAGACACTATGGAATCTTATAGAGGCTGATATAGAAAGCGGCGCGGCGGTACATGGAGAGAGCGTGTGCCTCCCAGTCCGCGGGCAACTTCTGCGATGCCGACGTCCTGCAACGCCACGTCTAGCTGAGTTCGTCCGAGACAAACTTACGACACCACAAATGGGAGAACATGTCCTCAGCATCTTTGCCCTTCGCCAAATCAATGCCGCGCTCCTGGACAATGGCGCGTACTTTCTCACAAATAGTGGCGCTGCAAAGGGGAGTGCCTCACTCCTGCATCAACTCTAACGCACGGGCGATCTTGGATTTGAGTTGGGGATGGTCGTGAGAGTAGCTCTTCCATCCGCGGCTGCCTTGCACGCACGGCGTCTTTGCAGCAGCCTCTTCCACCGGGGTTGGTGGTGCAACAGCAAGGACATGAGCATAGGCCACCCGCAAGGTGAACGTGCCAGGTTCGTACCACCCGCGCACTGTGGTTGGAGCCAACTTCTCGTACACAGATTGCTGTCTCGGGAGCCGGTAGTTCTGATATAGGAACTGCACGGCCTTGTGAAAGTATTTGGCGTTCACGATCGCGGTGTGAATCGTGGGTACGTGGCCGAGACCGTACCAGTCCACGAACGGACGACGCTTTGCCGTCGAAGTGGTGGAGATGGAAGTTTTGGGGGTGCTTCCAGGGGAGTTCTCTTCCTCTGGTGTTGTCTTCACGCCATCGGCTTTGGGCATCCCCTCCTCGTGTTTCAAATCCTGCAGCAGTGAGGCGACAACTGCTTTCTCGGTCGCATCTCACTGCGTTAGGTGACTGGCGGATAGGACGCCAACAACAGCTGCCTCAATGCAGTCGCGTGCACTTGCATTCAGATCTTCTTCATCATCCGAGGCACACGCCGGTTCAGGATCTTGGGGGTTCTCTTCATCGTTGGAGTCGTCGGACAGGATGACTCTTCGCAACCTGTTGGGCAGCCGCTCCTCGGTGGGCGAGCCCGAGGACTCGTCTCGCGTAGGCTTTGCGACGGAGACGATGGAAATCGTCGGGGGCACACTGGACGGCAGCGCAACAGGGGTCTTGCGCAGACGTCTGGGTCCTCGACGGGGCTGAGCGACGGGCTTAGGTCCTGCCAGTGCACGAGCGACGTTCTGGCCATGCTCGTCATGGGTGACTTTGGCAAAGAACGAATTGAGGCGCGACACTGTGCCTGGTTGGAAGTGGGCGACGATGCCAAACCACTACATCGCAGGCCCTTTTCAGCATTCCATGACGGTGCGTGTTGTCGTGGTTGGTGGGCAGTCCATGACGCTGCGCGATCCGGGCGATGGAGAACCATCAACGGACATGACCGAGTCGCATCTGACGGTTCAACGAAATCTAATGTGCAATGGTCTAGAGTTGGCACAATGCCGCGATTGCCCTCGGACGTGACACAATGGTACACACGTACATTCGAACAGGCTTGCCAAAAAGACACCATCGTAGTGTCGAATTCTCAAGTGCAGTCAGCAGTCATTTCGTCGTCAATAAAAAAAATGAAGTTATGCCCGATGACGAATCAAGAGAACACCCCAAAAAAAATGATGAATTCACAAATCAGTACAGTATATTGATGTTTCGATGTTTTTTGGTCGACTTTGCAATGGTGCTAGATTTTTGTTAAGAAGCACCTTGATGTTATTGAAGGCTACCAAATTCTGAGCAGAGCTTCTGAAAGCAGCCGCTCACGGCTCGACCTCGCACGCATCACTTGGCTCGAGCACTGAGGACCCGACATATGCCTCTTCCTCATTCATGGCATTAGATGAATGCATTGTTGACCTGGCCACTCCAAACCCCGGCTTATCGATGTCCACCCCGGCACATCGATGTGATCCTCCCTCCCCACATCAGCCACCTCGGAACCTTGGCCTCTACTGGGATGGGTTTGTGCTATTTTTTGCTTGACTTGGGCACCTTATCCATGCAAAATCCCCCTTTTCTTATGGATGCAGTCGCGGGTCATCTCCGTGGTTTATCAAATTTTGGCTTTCTTGCTTGGTCAGTCATGCCGACTCAAGCTAACTGCATTTGGCGCGTTACAAACTGCAATCACGAGCTCTGCCAGCTGGCAAACACATCTTAAGAAACGGAATCGAGTTTGACAGCGAAACTTGTTGTGTAGGAGTTCCTCGCTCAAAGTTGAATCAGCGTACCCCGCTACTCCAAGTTCAATAATTGAGGTTCAAAGATCGAATGTCAAACGTTTGTTGGAAAAAATTAACTATGTAATGCGGAGCTAAAAGTTTGAAGTATGATGTCAGAATTTCGGAGTTTGAAATCTTGAATCGAACCTCGAAGTTTGAAGTTCAAAACTTGAAGCTCAAAATTTGAAGCATGAATTTTGATTTAGGGGTTTACACGCAAAATGGATTGAGTATGAGCTTGAAACAGATGAATCACCTTAGTCATCAAGCAAACCCTCCTCGGAATGAATGGCTATAACTCAAGTGTGGTGTTCAAACCGGGAGATCTCAGATGGTGAGCGGGGGGGGGGGAGAGGGGGTGTCACCCCAGTTCTCCGGAGGTGGTGCCTACTGACTGGCCGTGTCAGACCTGGTCGATTGTGAGGGCGGGTGGCGAGGGGGGGGGGGGGGGGGGGGGGGGGGGGGGGTGGTGGGGTGTGTCCTTACGGTCGTCAAAGTTGAGCTCGATCCACATTGATGCCCCATCAATGTGGATCGCGGTTCTGCGGCCGCGAAACTTATCATCGAAGCACACTTACAACTTCATATAAATTATCCACTTTTCCCCAATCCTCCGATTGTATTTTGTCCCAGACCTTACATATATGAACCATCTATGTTCCGCTCAGTGTAGAACTTGGTATCAGAGCACAACGAAGCTGGACGGACAACCAACGCATTAGCTACTTGGCAAAACTCTCGCACGAGTCCTCAGAGCATCTCCACCATTCAGAAATTGTAGACTTCACGACAACAACGGTGAATGGAGTGAGCGTACACGTTGACTAGCAGCAGTCCCCAGCGAGTACTCCAGCCATGGCCAATCAGCAACAAAAAAACAACGGCACTCTCCAGGAAAACCAGGCGGTAGTGGTAACTTTCGCGATGAATGGCACAACACCAGCAAACCCGGCGGCCAAATTGGTGACGGACCCCTCAGGCTCGGCAAACCCTTCTTCTCCCGCTGTAGCACATTGAGATGACACCTAACACGATGGGAGGCACTGGTTGACAGGTGCAAATCAACCAAGACGTGTACCAAAAATTGTTGGGACTCAAGAATCTCAATATACATCTGCTCCAACAGCTCAACGTGACAATGGAGGTGCTTCAAAACTCTCGTGCATGCAAAGCAGTACTTACCGAGAGAAAGTTGCAACTCTTGAGTAAATCCTAGATTTGACCGGTACTCCCCAAGCCGTTCGATCTTTCAACATCCAAGGGACCAACGGTCTGAATGTGGCTAACAATTTTGAAGGTACACTTCATCGCTACTGGGATCAACAACGAAGAAAAAGAGGATTGACCTTGTGGCTTTGCTTTCATGTGGCACAAATCTGAGTTGGTGGTCTGATCTAAAGGCCATCCAATGGTAGTAGGAGACCGGCGAGGCTGGATCAACGGCTCACGCCACCGCTCTCACATTGTCGACAGCAGGCAGACTACCTCTCAAGCATGTTTATATGATGTGGCAGGAATTTCTCACGCCACCAGAGACATGGAGCAACTTTGTGCATGCTACACTCGCTTCCTTTGGGAAGCTGAACAAGAAGTTTGATGCACTGTATAGACTCCAAGGTTTGCGTCAACAGTCAAGCGTGACGGAGTACATTATGCATTTCTGCAAGATCATCATTGGCAGTGACCTCATCCCAATGAACTATGTTTTCACTATAGCGGCCTCAATCAAGACGTTTTACACGCAATGGCCATCTTCGCCATCCAAGACTACCTTCCACGAATGATCGCAGTAGCTGACCACATTGACAACGCCGTCTACAAAGCTTGGATGCATGATTCCAATGGCTGGCGTCCCCAAACCACAATTCTTAGCATGGCAAAGCAAATTCCCTGTTGATTGAAACTTCATCCCCGATGGAGATTGAAACCGTGGATCAGCACAATCAACAACTCTGTTGGAACTGAAGAAAGCTATACAACATCTCACATGACTGCCGAAACAACAACAACGAAGCAAAAAGGGGAAGAAGTCGCAGAAAACAAGTGAGGACTTTGGAAACGGCAAATGACAAGAGTAGGCGGCGAGACTCCTGTCCAATTGCAATATTCTACGCAGACAATTGTCCATCAGAGTGGCTCACATCGTCGCAGATGAGGGTTCCTGAGATCATAAGGTTTGACGAGGGATACGAGGACAACCAACCGGTGATATTGCTATGGGTAGAATCTAAGGTTTGAAAGATTCCAAGAACGGTACCAGCACTACTAGATGGAGGAGCTTCTTACAGTGTAGTAAGCAACAACATGGTTTAGAATCTGGCTTTGCAAAACAAACCAGGGATATCTGAAGGAAAAACCGTTGATGGACAACTACATATCCGTTGACTTTGCAAACCACTGTGACTGCAAATTGAAGACCTGCACAATATAACAATCTCGAGGACTTGCATACTGGACAACCACAAAACCATCCTTGGGTGAGATTTCTTGAATCAGCACAATCCGTAGGTTACGTGGAGTACCGAACCAGTCTACATCAGCACTAATGGAAAACAGTGACACCTGCCTTTAGTCAAGCAACCCACGATGGAGCGGCGGTTGAGGGAAGCAGCAGAGAAGCAGAAGAACTTGTGACAGCCACAAAACACCAATCAATGCCTCTGGATGTGGCCAAAAGATATCTGAAGCGCGGGGTCCAAGCGTGGCTAGTCCACGTGGAAGTAGGAGAAGTGGACAAAATCGCAGTTTCTAAGGTGCCACCAATAACCTCGACACCTGAAAACTTTGCAGCCGTACCTCAGGAGTTTTCAAAGCACATTAAGGAGTTCAAATAGATTTAACTTGACAAACTGTTGCAAGAGCTACCACCGCAATGCAACATCGACCATTACATAAACCTGAAACCAAGCAGCAGACCAACGGTGAAGTGGACCTACTGGATGAGCGATCACGAGCCGATCGAACTCAAGGGTTCATTAGACCCTTGACACCACCCTACATGGCACTTGCAATTTTGTCAAAACAAAGCCGGAGAGATGCGGATGTGCGTGGAATATGGAGTGTTGAATGACATCACCATGAAGCACCGCTACCCCTTCCCGCGAGCAGATGAACTTTTCAATCAACTCCGAGGGGACTATTCTTGCAGCAAAATCAACCTACGCAGAGGCTATCATCAGATCCGTGTAATGGATAAGAATGTCAAGAAGAGATTATTCCATACTAGATACAAACACCTTGAGTTTGCGGTCATGAAGTTTGGACTCACAAATACCCCCGCGTCATTTATGGCAGCTATGAACATGTTTTACTCGTACCTTTGGACTCACAATACCCCCTCATTTTCATGTGCCTTGATGACATCCTTGTATGCATGCGCACTCCAGGGGAGCACAATGGACATCGTCAAAAGGTCCTTGAGATTTTACAAAGAGAGAGTTTTCAAAAAAACTCTTGAAACGCAACTTTGGTCGCCGTTTGATCACCATGGACCAGAAAAAGGTGGAGGCGGTTGTTGATTGGCCGACGCCCACGCATATTCGGGACGTCTAGGTAATTTTGGGCTTCTGCAAATACCATCCATTCATAAAGGACGAGGCGCAAGTGTCATCGCCTCTTTCTGATCTCACCCGGAAACCCACCAAGTGGAATTGGGAGGATTGCGAACAAGAAGCGTTCAACTTGTTGAGAAACGCTTTGGCCTTGGCGCTAGCCTTACGATAAGCAGATCCAATGGACTATGTTATGGCCACCGACACGTCGGATTGAAGCATCGAACTTGGCTTCCTCCAAGACAATGGCAGTGGAGAACAACCGGTCGAGTACATGTCACTAGAGTTAAGCGGGCCGGAACTGAACTACGTGGTGCACGAGAAATAAATGCTTGCAGTCGTGCAAATATTCAAAACATGGTGGTGCTATTTGGAATGCCAGTGATGCATCGTCCACGCCGACTATAACGCTGTAAAACATCTTACAATCCAGCCAAATCTAAGCCGACGACAAAATCGATGGATGAAGTTCCTTGAGTCCAACTTCAAGTACGACATTGAGTACTGGCCGGGGAAGAGTAATCTAGCGGATGCTCTAAGGAAGAAACCAGATCTGATGGCTGATATCAACACGCTGCTCATCAAACAAGACCCGTAACTCGTGAGGCTATACGAGGAGTTTGCCGGGTAGCACAAAATAATGTTCTGGTTCAACGACCCCTATTGGCAACGGCGATTTGATCACCAAGTTGTTATTCCTTCCAACAAGGAAATGCAAAGAATGCTATCAGAGGAATGCCACGAGAGTGGTCCAGGTGGACACTTTGGTTAGGCTAAGACGAAGAAGCTGACAAAGAATTGGTGGTGGTAAAAGATGAAGACAAACGTGGTGGCCTTCTATAAATCATGCGACACTTTT
This sequence comes from Penium margaritaceum, assembly GCA_023375785.1. Classification (NCBI taxonomy): domain Eukaryota; kingdom Viridiplantae; phylum Streptophyta; class Zygnematophyceae; order Desmidiales; family Peniaceae; genus Penium; species Penium margaritaceum. The sequence goes on from SZWC01001479.1 coordinate 178,930, forward strand.
CAAACACAAAGATATCGTCGCACGCGGCCACCCGGTCTACTCCAACAACAACCCGTTGCGACGGAACCATGGGCCAACATCAGCATGGATTTTTTTACGAGACTGTCCTCCATTCTTTGGGGGTATGACGCCGTCCTCGTCGTGGTGGACAGATTTTCTAAAATTTTGCACTTCATTCCGACAACGACCACCATCATCATAGAAGGAACGGCACGGCTGCTTCTAAACAAAATCTTAGGGATCTACGGCGTGCCATCATCAGCGACAGAGACGGCCGCTTCACCAGCATTTTTGGTGTGAACTAATGACATAATGTGGCAATTGGATCTAGCTATCAATGGCGTTCCATCCTTGAACCAACGAGCAAAACAAGAAGACCAGTGAGACTCTTGCACAACTCCTCCGCATCTTTTGTAAGCCTCACGGAACCGACTGGACGGTGAAACTGCTGACCGCCGAACTTGCGTACAACTCCGCAACTTCTAGTACGACTGGTAAAACACCTTTTAGGTGGTGTACGATAAACTTCCTGCCACACTGACTGGATTACAGAGACAGGGTAACATTCCCACAGTCAATATCCAACGCAATGACTCCCTAAGCATCTGGGAAGAAACACGGCAGTCCCTTATGGAGACTCGAGCAATTTTGAAACAGGCAGCCGATCGACATCGCAACAATGACGTGTTCAGCATTGGCGACTGTTTCCTCCTCGGCTCTACGAACATCAAACTCCAATGACAGGATTTTGCAAAGCCCAAATTCCAATGGTTGGGACTGTTTAAGATGGAGCGAATGAAAATCCCAGTCATCGGTCCGCTTCGCCTACATGAGAGCATGGCAATTCATCCTGTCTTCCACATCAACAAACTCAAGGACTACTGGGACCCAAGCACAAATTTCTCTGGTCGAACTTGCGCACCTCCACCTCCTACACAAGTGGATGAGGATACCGAGTAAGTAATTAAAGACATCCCCGGACATCCATGCCATAGAAAATTGAATGCGAACATCATCAAGAGGCATGGCTATGACGCCGCGCACAATAGCTAGGAGTCCTAGGTCAACCTCCGAGACGTTGATCATGTGATCGGAAGCTACTTTTACCATCATGGGCTACGTCTGCTAGCGGGCTCAAATGTTGTGATGTGAGTCATCCCCCTCTGTTTGTATAGCTTACTGTGACCACTTGGCCATGTCCATGGCCCGTGTAGATCCTTGCTGCGGACCTAGCTGGCGCCGGAGTACCAACGGGTGGTGATTCCACCCACGAGCAGCTACCAGACAGCTACCATAAAATTCTGGGTGCTTGCTAGGATGCGCTACAAGTTTTCTATAGTCACTAGAGTTTTCTCGGTGGACTAGCTTCCGAGCCCAATCTGCATGTTTTGCATAGTCTATCCTCTAGTTGATGCTAGACTTGTGCGTGTGACCAGTTGTAGCACCTGGCTTAAGATTTTGCATCTCTAGGTTGAGGTGGTGCCACGTTTGGATACCCGTGCGCAGAGTTAGGGTCAAAACAGTGGTTTTGGGCCGGTTTCAAGACAGACTGACACTGCTACATGCATCACCGCTATGCGCCACGACAGGTATTCATGCTGTGTACTTGTGATTTCTCTCTAGGTTACTAAACCATTAGAACTTATGAGACTTTGCGTGTCTCCCTAGCCTAACTCTTCTTCTTTCTTGCACCTGCTTGCTTGCTAGTACGCCAGCTGACTGGACTGTGTCGCCACGTTAGCAACAGCAAAGCTAGGAAGCTTCCAAACTTTTTTCATGGTATCAGAGCGACGAGGAAATCCTCATTGAGCTGCATAACAGAGACGTAGCTGTGGTAGTTGTTTAGTAGCATTGAATTTTCATGGTGTGTCTCTCACTGGTGGTCTCCTTGTGCCTCGCCCACCATCTCTCGAGCTTGAGGCCGTCCTCTTCACGGAGCGGAAACCAAAGGAATTTCAGACTGTTCCATCCCGTTACAACAGCGATGAGGGCCTTGATCGATGGGAGACCCTGCTTCAGGTTTGGGTCGACTCTGAGGGCGACTAGCCCTAATACCACAGCCAGTACGAGAATCGCGATGCTCACCAAGTCTAGACAGTAGTGAGAGCGATGCGCAATCTCCTCTATGCCATACCGTGGGAGACTATGGTCGACTTCGGACCCTTCCCGGGTGAGACCGGGACCAGGACTTGAGCAGATCCACGTCAGGGCTGGGAGTTGGCCCTGACACTTCTCGTTGCCACGAGGGCGGCCCAACTACGTGAGTTTCACTCCCTCTACCCGGGTTCCATGGAGCTTGTAGCTGACTACTAGAGTTCTCCGATGCGCCTTTACACACGCCTTGGGACCGTTGGGAAGACGGAGTTGTGGGCACTCGACACCATCATGATGGGGGCGCACTTGGCCCACGTGAAGCTCTTTATGGACTTCGACCATGTTGCTCTCTCTGAGTTGTCGGAGTCACTGTAGCTGCTTCCTTTGGCCCATTGCTACCTCCTCCAGGCCACATCGGCTCATGAGGCTGCCATCGTCCATCAGCAGAGTCTACTTGTTGCAGTAGTGACTACGACCCCTCGTACGCCTCTGTGCCGGTTCACCAATCCCATCCCCACCACTTCCTCCTTCTCCTATATCCGGGGCTGCCATACTCAGGGCGTTGCAATGGCTGCATAGGGGAAGAAGGGAGGTGGGAAGGGATAGCGCGAGTAGTAGCAGCCCGTGAGAAGTAGTAGTGGACGTTCTCTCCACTACTACAACTGTGGAGGCACTCACCACTACATGGAGTGTGAGCAACCTCTTGACTTGACTCGGATCATGCATGGCCTTCTGGCGGCACACATTTAGCAGATTTTTTTTAGTGACACATAGACGGGACACCCCGGGACCACAATTTCAGCATACGCTTTTGTTTCACAAGGCGGCAGCTGTGAGAGTGTGTGCTCTCTGAAGATTTAGCCTTGGTGTGTGGAGAGCACAGTCGTAGCGGAAAGATAGACTTGGAGATGTTTGGAAGCCAAAGCTGGAAAATTGAGTTTATTACAATGAACAGAGTACAAGGAATTTATACTATTCGGCCGTCCTGTCTTGGCCCTGGTCTACTACTTTCCTATCTTGCTACAACAAGCTACTTGCACCTGAATCGAGTGCCCTAATGGCACCTACTGCCTAGTGCAAGAACTGCTCGGCTGTAGATCGTCAAGATCGATGGTCTGTCCTCTCTCTCTGCGAGCCATTGCGTGTGTCGTATGTCACCACATATGCTTCTCGGTGGTAAGTGTGGTTGTGTTGTTGTGCACGCCACTTGAAGTACCGATGTCGCGGTTGACTACGACCGGTGTCGGAGGGCCGCCATCGAGATAGTCCCTCGGCAGGTAGCGTAACTGGTATGCTACTCGCCGAGGGGAGGAAAACCACCTTTGTGTGGCGTGTTCGAAACGCCACGCAAAGGTGCAAGCAAAACATGCCCTTGGCTTTTGGATCTCACTCGCTCGCTCCTCGCGTCCTCACGTCTCGGCATCCTCACATCCATGCATCCTCGCATCCTCGCATCCGCGAGCCGCAAAGTAGGGAGATGTGAAACACCGGATGGATGGTGTACTGAGCTGGTAGCTCTAGCTTGTAGGAAATGGCAGGCCACGTTTCCAGAATACGGAATGGACCCACCCATCACGGCCTCAAATTGGGACTCCCAACCCCCATCAGCTGTAGGTTAGCAGAGTTTAGCATCACTTGGTCACCTACATGGAATTCCTCCGCAGAGTGATGCTTATCAGCCTGTTGTTTCTTCTGGTTCTGTGCCTTCAACAGTCATTGTCGTACCACATCGCAAGTGGTGGAAAATCCATCTGCAATATGCTGCACCACCGGAAGAGATGTTTCCGTAGCAAGGCCGGCTAGGTTAAGTGGCTGGTGGCCATAAACCACCTCAAATGGTGAATCTCCTGTTGATGCGAAAACCGTTGAGCTGAAGGCAAACTCTGCCACTCCGAAGTGAGGCGTGGATCACGATCTGAGACCACTGACTGCGGTACTCCATGTATCTTGATGACATGATTGAGGAGGAGTCGAGCTGTCCTAGCAGCTACCAAAGGTGTTGCTAATGCTCTTCCAAGGTCTGAGAGTAGATGAGGATATCATTGAGGAACAACACCACAAATTGGCCCAGATGAGAGTGGAAGATCCCGTTCATGATGCTCATGAACGTTGGAGGGGCGTTGGTTAGTCCAAACGGCATCACGAGGTACTCGAAATGGCCGTACCGCATCCGAAACATTGTCTTCTCCACATCCTGCTCCGCAATCCAGATCTGATGATTCCTTAAGCCCAAATCAATCTTAGTGAAGTACTGCACTCCCCTCAGCTGTTCAAACAAATCCTTTACCATTGGCAGGGGGTACCGATTCTTGATCATTACGTTTTTCAATGTGCGATAGTCCACGCACATCCACAGCTCTCCTGTATTCTTCTTCACAAAGAGGACCGGTGCAGTGTAGGGTGACACCAACGGTCTCATGAACCCTTGCTCCGTAAGCTACTCCAACTGCTTCTTTAGCTCACCTAACTCATTATTGCTCATGCGATAAGCAGCCCGCACCATTGGAGTTACTCCTAGATCCAGTTCAACTTTCTGGTTTATGTCCCACTTCAGTGGTAAACCCTTCGACAACTCGGTAGGAACCACGTCACTATAGCTATCCAACACTCTCTTGATGCCTTCCAGCAACTCTACTACGGGTGCTTTCTACTGCTCTCCCTCCTGTTGCTTTGCATCTGCTGCGAACAGTTCCACCTTTCCAGCTGCTACCTTCTGCCACATCCACCCGAGGTAGACTTGATCCCCCTTACGCTGACAGCCCTTCAGCTACACATAACTCAACTGCAGCACCTTGCCCGCCTTGGAGTCCTTCTCCTTAGCCCACAATGGCAAAAAGATTTGCTCTCCCAATTTCTTCACTTTCACCTGGCCGTGCACCCAATCCACAACAGGATTCCACGGGTGCAGCCAGTCACTCTCGAGAATGGTGTCATAGGTATCCATCGGACACGTGCGAAAATTCACCTCGCACGACAGCTTGCCAAAATGGACCCTCAAAGGCTTCAGAGGCAATCTGCACTCCAGCTCCCCTTACACCAACTTGGCCTTAGTTGGTTCCCCGGGTAGTCGTGCAAGCCTCAACCTTTCTACAAGCTGGTCACTGAGGAATGAGTGCGATGCACCGCAATCGAGCAATGCTGTAATCTGCCGGCGAGTCTTGCGCCCCTCGTCGCCCGCAGAACCAACGGACAAAACTTTATCTTTCAGGAGGATTCTCGGAATTCTCCCGCTTCCTTTGCTCCGCAGCAATACTCTCTATAGCTCCCTAGTTGTCAAAGGACTTTCTAGGCTTGTGTTCGCTGATGCAGACGAAGATTTCCGAGCAGTTGGCTATCCGCCACTCACTGCTATTGCCGTTTCCCTCGTCCTTCTTGTAGTCTTTCTTATGGTGTCTAGGTTTCCAGCAGATCCAAAAGTTCCCAACCACACGGCTTTCTCTACTACTGGCTTATCTGTACTGCGTCAATCTCCATAGGGTTAGCTTGTTGGTGCTATGCTTGACGCTGGAAATCCTCTTGCTTCTCATAGAAACCCCCTCGATGGTAGCGTAGCGCGTCAACACGCTTAGCAGTGGCCACCATTGCCTGGATCTCTGTGATGCCACTCAGTACGAGCATGCAATGAATCTCTGCTTTAAACTGTCATGGTATTTGTCTGCCATCTCTGGCTCGCTCGTGTCGTCAATCTCTAAGCACAACGCTAAAAAATGGTGTGTGTACTGTACCAAGCTGATCTGCTTCAACTGCTTCAACTTGTTATGTGCGACCATGGAGGCGTTCATGAGATCGAACCGATCTCTGATGGCTTCCTCAAACTGCTCCCATGTCATCGGCATGCGAGCTTCAGCTTGCCCTACGCCTGGCTGCCAGATTACGGCATGTTGCACAGCTGCGTTCCTACCTCCACCTTAAGTGACTAGCATATTCAGCTGCCACCACCACTCCAATGTTACTCCGCATAGCAGTGTCACCATGAATGACACACGCACAGCATTGTCCGCTGGAGGCTGACCTAGAGCCACAAAGTAGCTATTCATCGCAAAAAAACAGGCTTGTATGCTTGCACCCTTGACTGAGGGGTTGAACGGTTTTGGAGCCTTTGGCTTTGGTTTTGGCGGACTCCTTGACCGGGCCGCCTGAACCTGTCTAGCATCAGTCCCATCCCGCAGGTCAGCCATATGTAGATTGAGCCTTCCATTCTCCAGCTTGAGGGCTCCCAGCTCCTCTACAATCTAGATGAATTTTGGCCATAGGAAATCCTCTGAAAAAATTGGCAGCGTTTCGGCAGCAATAAAAAAAATCGACAGCAATTCAGCAGTCCGGGATGAAAATCATGGTCCCGAGACAGCTTGTTTTACTGTGTATGTTGCCTGTGATGATGCTTGTGGTGGAGCTTAATTGGCTTGCAACAAGGATGGACCTAACAGTACCGAGTAGCTTGATGAGTCACATATCTGTGCTGTTTGTCGTTGTCGTGAGTCCTCTTCTACGGGTCCAGTAGAGGCAGAATGTTCAGTGGCATGTTGCTCGATGTCGGCGACTGGTCGTGAGCTGAGTGGCATCTAGATCTATGACTATGGTGCCACCCATCACATGACCTGTCATCGTAGTGACTTCGTTGTGCTCGGTCTCGTTGCGTCCGTTTTGTCTGTTCGCACAGGGCCTAGTCAGCCGTTGCCTGTGTAGGGAGTCGGGTTTGTGCATTTTGATGGTCTGTCTGGCCCCTTGTACATTTCCAATGTGCTCTTTGTGCTTGCCTCTGAACTCAGTTTGCTATCTGTTTATGCATGCACCAGGATGGGTTTCATTGTTCAGCACTTTGCTAACTGTGCCACATTGACTGCTCTTGATACACATGGCATCGTGCCACTCGGTAACAACCATGCCATGTCCATGGCGTGGGCTATATGTCTACAAGAGGACAAGGAAGAATCGGATTAGTTTTGCCAGTATCTTGCAGAGGCGTAGCCAATTGCTCGGCACAACGGAATTGCAGTCATTAGCAACAGGGACACAAGACTCATCGCCGCTGTGAAGCGTCATTTGCCTAGTGCTGTTCACACCTACTACGCATAGCATTTGCAAAGGAATGTGAAGTCAAAGGTGGGTACAATAATAGCCGGCATTGTGCAAAAGATGGTTTAGACCTTCATGGACAACGAGTTTGACCGCGCGTGATGAGCTCTTCCGTACGTTGGACAAGAACTACAAGTACTAGTTTGGTAGAAACGAGGAGCCTCGACTATCGTTGGAACAGTGGACGCACATGAAGTGTCCTGAACTGCGTGGCAGTCACATAGCATCAAACTCAATGGAGTCTCTGAACGCCTGCCTCATGGACATCAAGCACTTGTACCCATTTCACTGCTTTGCACAGATACACCCATTTGTGTAGAGACACTTCGTGGAGTACCAATGTGCCATCCACGACTGCAAGAGTCGTTATGCTCCTGTGGTGGACGCCAAGCTGTAGCACTACACCGAAGACATGAAGGAGTACCGGGTGCTAAGCCATGGTGGCCTCGTGGACACCGTCATGGACCCCAAGTGCCTCACTTGTCGGGAGGTGGATGTCAACGCAAAGAAGTACTCGTGCGGACAGTGGACGGAACATGGGTATCCATAACAAGGCGATGTGGTGCTCGTGCAGGATGAAGGTGTCAACCTTGAGCTGTACACAGACATGCATCTGACGTAGATGGCATGGCGTCGGATGTACAGGACACCCATGCCAGGAGTCAACCTCCGTGAGCTTTGGTATGCCATGCGTGGATTGGGCTAGCCAGGTGTGAAACGCTCACGTGATCGACCACGCTCAAAGCGCATGGACAAGGTGACCCGGCACAAGCGGGAGCACATCTACTCCAAGCGCAGGTAAAAGGGACACACTCCCGCTTTTACAGGAAACTGCCAGCGCTATCACCAACAACTGTGGCTGTAGGGTGTGCTAAAGAGCTGGCCGTCAAAGCCGGCGGCTGTGAGCCACCGACAATTGAGCTTGTTGCAAGTGCCGTGGTACCGGCAGCAAGTGGTGGCGCAAAGAGTGCTAGAATAGAGGGCGTGATCGGTGCTACTGGCAGTGGGTCACAGGGTGTGGGCGGTGCTGCTTGCGGTGGGACAGAGGGTGCTGGTAGCAGTGAAATAGAGGCCGCGGACTGTGGTGCTGGTGATGGGAAAGGCAGTGCTGCTGGCGGTGGGACAGAGGGCGCAGAAAGTGTTGCTGGCAGCTTGACAGTGGTGTTCGCATGCGGCATCGGAGGCGGTAGAGCACACCATGCTGCACGCCATGTAAGATGTTCCAAGGGCTTGGTCGGTGCTCCAAGTAGTGGTGCAAGCGGAGGGGCAGGTACTGTATGGAGTGGTGCAGGCGGTGGGAAAGCAGATGGTGCAGATGCCTTGGCAATCATGACATCGCAGGTTGAAAATCACGACGATGAGTATGAATCAACCGATTCATCATGGTGTGAGAGCTCAGAGTCCCAAGAGTACACTAATACTAAGTTAGAAGAGGAGTGGCAGTCTTTGGGTAGTGGGGAGGAGGAGGAGTGGGAGTTCTCCTCTGGCATGTCTCACGAGGATAATTCACGGCCCAAGCCCCGTCGTCGTGGTTAATCCTTATCTGCTTGTTTGCCATGGTAAGCTCTGTCTACGTTCTTATGGCCATGCGTGTTCTCAAATTACCAGCCTTGTCTTCATACTTTCTAACAAAATGCCGTTTGTATGTTGTTCCAGGTTCAACCAGTGACCTTCATCAGTGGGTCCACGAGGAACAAAAAGAAGCGCATGGTGGTGTGGAGGAAACATGGCAAGCTACCAGTGGGGGCACAAGATGGCAGTGAAAACTCAGTGATGGATACAACATTGCACCTTAGCACACTTGATGTGCACAATGGGGAGGAGAAAATCGTCAGATCACAGATGCCCAATCCATGGGTAGTGCTCAATGTGCATCACCCTGGGGGGAGTAGTATTTTGATGATGTGTGTGCCTTCTCTAGTGAATTAGAGTGAGTGGCATTTGAGATCATGTGCTACGTGCACGACCTACCTGTGAACGTGCAGTTGTGGATTAGCCATGGGTACTTGACTCCCCTGTCCGTTCTATTGAAAGGTTTTACTTTGAGGAATACTTTCCCCGTTGATTGTCATCGATTGACCTTAGGAATCATTACTTTCACTGTTGAGCATACAGACATTAGGAGTCTAGAAATTGGGTAGCTTGATGACCAATGGTCTAAAACATGACTGAATTGTCCACCATGATACATGTAGCCGTCGAGTCCATGACACGATTTTGTAGCCTAAAATGGTTATATGCCAAAACTGCAATTACTACTTGTGCCATCACCAGACTATTGTGAAAGAGTGTGCGGTCCTGGCATAATGTTGGGAGTGCAAACCATGGTACCCAAGAAGAAACGGTTAGCTTGATTAACATTGGTCTAAATCATGACTGAGTTATCCACCACGATACACGTAAGAACTTCTAGTCCATGGCATGATTTTATAGCCTGAAATGGTTACCTGTCAACACTGCAGTTACTACTTGTGCCATCACCAAACCACTATGAATTGAGTGTGTAGTCCTGGTACAATGTTGAGAATGTAAAACGTAGTACCCAAGAAGAAATGGGTGACTTCATTCCTATAGTTCACAAACATGCATGAATTGCCCACCTCAATTGATAGTGACCTAGGGTTTCAAGCCCAAGGCTCCCACTGCCCGGAGGTGTTTGGTGGGAAAGGAGTGGGCATGTAAACGTCAACTATCCAGCACATTGTCCCTGGTTTGCATGGGTTGTTCACCCAAGTGGTAAAATCCTCGGTTGCAACGAACAAGACTTAGTGAGCCTCGATTGTAGCCCATGCCTCCATTCCCTGGTGGGGAGTGAGATCTGTGGTGCTGGTCATGGTACGTTGGCCTCCCCAAGACCCAACTTCATCCCATCGGAGTGCCCTCCCAACATTAGCACATTTCATGGCTTTGCCGTTTTTACAAGCGTTAGGAACCTCATGGGGGGAAGCCTCATCATGTTCATACAGCCTTTGACCCATGGTTTGCATGATGTACGAAAATGTGAAATACGCCTCTAGTGTCCTTGGTTAGCACGATATCTGTATGTGGATTAGGCACCGCTACATCTGCATGGACAGTGTGGCTCGGACGATATCCATGGCTCCCATAGTTCTGGGTAATTTGATGGTCCCGGACTGGGCAATGGCCACCCCCAACATCCTTGCCATTGACTCAGGTGTCACTAGGGATATGGCCTCTCGCGGATGGCGGATGCGAGCCCTCCTAGTACGAGCCACATTGCGATCCTGTGACCCATGCCCGGTGGGTAACAAAAGGGTCTCTATAATGTGGAGAACCCCACTCACTCAGAAGATGCAAGGAAGCTTCCTAGCAACACTCTCGTTGACCAGGCGTCAGTGCCTGATCAGACGGTGACGACAATCAGTCGTGCACGTAATGGCAAGAGTTTCGCTAGGGGAGACAAGGCAAAGTGTCTGAATGTTTCAATAGAATTTGCAGAGAGAGTTAACAAATGACAGGTCCATGGCATAAATACCTGCCGCGGCGCACAGCGGGTGTCGCACGCGGCGGTCCAAGAGCTGTCCTAAAACCGGCCCAAAACCACTGTATTGGCCATAACTCTGCGTACACATGTCAGAATGCTACGCCATCTGAACCTAGACGTGCAGGATCACAAGACGGACGCTACGACTAGTCACGTGCATGTATCCATCATCCGACAGTGGACACGTAATGCAAAAACATGCAAATTAGGCTCATGGCCACTCTGCCAAAAAGGCTCCAACAAGCTGCAGAAAAACAGCAGGGAGTCTCGGCAGTGTCCGGGGCTCTGGAACGGTAGTCGGCTAGCTCCAAGCTGGTAGTCCGCCGCCAGCCGTCGCACCGATGTCACCAGGGCCGGCCACAGGGATATGCATGAGTATGGACCCGGCCGAGTGGTCACAACAGACTGTACAAGAACGTCACAAATCACAATACTCCCCCATGACCCGATGGTACGCATGTCCATACACGTGCAGCACCGGGACAAGAACCATGATGAGTGTAAAATAGATGGGACACAGACACACATCCACACTCAACCACCCTCAGGCATGGGGCGAAGCCCAAAAGAACGTATGGCCACCAGGAACTTTCCGCAAGCTAGTGCCTTCGTCAAGAAATCAGCACGCTGCATGTCAGTGCCGACCCACATGACGGAGATCACGTGTCGCATCACCAGATCACGCACAAAGTAATGCTCAACCGCAATGTGCTTCATGCGAGCGTGAAAGACACTGGAGTTCTCCGCAATGGCCAGAGCACTCTGGTTGTCGCAACAAAGCACAATGGGAGGTACTGACTGACCAAGCTCAAGAAACAGGCGCTACAGCCATACCGCCTCAGCAGCCCCTGCACCCAAAGCAACGTACTCTGCCTCCGACGAGGTACATGCGATGCAGCCCTGCTTCCCACTATGCTAAGACAATGTGGTACCACCGAGCAGGAACACGTAGCCAGTACGGCTGCGTCCATCTAGGCTCCAGGCCCAGTCATTGTCAGTGTCGCCGTCAAGGACCACCGAACACTGCCGACGAAAGTAGAGTCTAAGGTACGGAATGGAGACCACGTAGTGCACAACTCGTACAACCACGTGAAGGGCTCTAGTACGTGGAGCCTGCAAGAATTGAGCGAGGAGGTTGACAGTGGAAGCAATGTCAGAACGTGTGGTAGTTGCCAAGTACATCAGAGATCAGATGAGACGGAGGTACAAGGTCACGTCCACTGTACCCCTCAGCTGTGTGGGATCATCCCCCTTCAGGGCATCCTGCCCATCAGGTGTAAGAGGTATGGAAGCGGTGGGTACTGCACCAAGGAGATCGCAGTAACGCTCCCCCACGACTCGTGCGTATCGAGCTTGATGCAGCAATAGTGTCCGATGTATGTGATCTCGTACAATCTCCATACCAAGAAACACCGATGCAGGACCGAGGTCCTTTATCCTGTAGGCAGTCTGAAGGACGACCTTGGCCTCCTTCACGGCCTCCAGGGACAAAGACACGATCAAAAGGTCATCGACATAGTCCAGGATGGCGGTGAACCGCTCGGGTGTCGGTATGATGAAGAGAGAGGGATCTGCCTCGTTGTGTACATATCCCGCACGAGTCAAAGTGCCGGTGATCTTAGGGTTCCAACACCGCGGAGACTTCTTGAGGCCCTACAAGGACTTGCGCAAGTGCCAGACTTTGTCACTGTCCTCAAAGCCTGGTGGCTGAGCCATGTAAATCTCCTCATCCAAAGAGCCATGGAGGAACGCATTGTTCACATCCATCTGGTGCAGTTCCCAATCATGCTAAGCCACTACACTGAACAGAGCTCAAGCTGAGGTTATACGACAGACAGGGGTAAAAGTTTCAATGTAATCGATGCCCTTGATTTGAGAGTACCCCTTGACGACCAAGCGGGCCTTGTAGCGTTCCAGTGAGCCATCCGGCTTCACTTTCTTGCAAAAGACCCACTTGACTTGAATAGTCTTCCTCCCAGGCAGAAGGTCGACAAGCTCATAGACTCTATGCTCTCGGATAGCGTGAAGCTCATCCTTGCAGACAACTTACCAAGCGGCAACATCCTGTGATGAGAGAGCTTCCCTCAGGGTGCCCGGGTCGGGCGCCATGGCGGGAGAGCTCTGCGTGGCAAGGGCACACACCTCGATGCTAGGCCTGAGGACCAGAAGAATAGCTGCTGCATCACAAGCGATGTGGAACTCGCGAGTGATGAGGTCGTGTCCTACGGGGCACGCTGGATGTACCTCTATGAGCTCAGTACGGACACTTGGGCCTAGGGCCTTTGTGCCGGGGTCACCACTCGCAATGCTGCGAAAGGGACGCCTTGGTGCGGGGCCTGACACTTGCTGAGCTCTGGAATCTAGTGGTCGAAGACGACCATTGGGCTCACGGGAGTAACCTGAGCTCAAGGGCCGCACCTTGGGCTCAGGGACAGGCATGACCACAGCTAGTGGGAGCCGAGGCAAGACAGCCAGTGATGCCGTGCGAGGAGATGCGTGTGTGGGGGACAAGGGGCTGGGTGTGATAGCAGGAGCAGGCAAGACTGGGCCTGACACAGAGGCAGGATTGCCAACATAAGCAGGTACGGGAGTAGGCGAGACTAGACCAGACACAGAAACAGGAGTGCCAGCAGACACAGGTATTGGCGTAGAAGTAGGCGCAGGAACAGAAGCAGGGGCACTTGTGGGGTGTGAAACAGGTTGTACGGGCGAGGTCTCTGGACCGACGGCGATGATCATCGGGTCATCAAGGGCCGGAGACCGAGAGGTGAAGGGGGCTCGAACGGACACATCATCAGCGTGGTGAGAGGTGCTCACTGGCATAGAAGTCTCCCCCATCCAACGAGAACCCTCACAGGTAGGGACATGTGTGGCGGAAAGGGTCGTGATTGAAGTCAGGTCACGGTAGGTGAGAGACTCGAAAAAGAGCGCGTCGCGTGACTCAATGACGCGACGACGAGTAGGGTCCCAGAAGCGCCAAGCCTTCAACCGCGGGGAAATGCCTGCGAAGGCACACAAGCGGCCCCGAGGTGAGATCTTGGACCCGTGCTGGTCCTCGACGTACCACACGGAGGCAAGGGATCCCCGGACACGAGCGAAACGAAGGTCAGCACGGTGTCCAAACCAGAGCTCGTACGGTGTAATATGGTCCGGAAGCGGACCGTGCGGGAGGCGGTTCCAGACCCAAGTCATATAGGCGAAACCCTCAAAGACAAAGGACTCAGGGAGACCGCACTCAAACCGCATAGCACAAACCGCATCCTCCATGGTACGGTTCAAGCGCTCAGAAACACCGTTCTGCTGGGGGGTAGAAGGAGCGGAGACCTGGTGAAAAATCACGTGCTCAGCAAAGAATACGTCCATCTTGTCTAGGAACTCACCGCCGCGATCCGAGCGAAAAGTATGGAGCGTGTGACGTGACTGACGCTCAGCCATCACTAGCCAGAGTCGAACCGCAAGGGCGGTGTTGCTCTTCTGACGCACGCTGTAGATCCACCGCATCCGGGAAAAGTCATCAGTAACAGTCAGAACGTACCGGTCCCGATCAGAGAGGGACTCAATCGGAAGAGGACCAAGAAGGTCTGAGTGAACTAACTGGAGAGGCCTAAGCTTGCGGGAATGAGAGTCAGGGTAGGTGCATCGGTGCATCTTCCCTTGAGCACAAAAGAGACAGTCAGTCTTGGGTGGCTTCTCGAAAGAAGCCGCGTCAAGACCAAGAGTTGGCTGTGTCTGAATAAGCTTCGACAAAGTATCGGAGCCCACGTGACACAGACGGCGATGAAGCAACCGCTGGTGTTCCATAGACAGAACACCAGTGATAAAGGCCCGACCGAAGGAGGAAGGAGAGCAAGGTGAGAAGGTCCAAGAGATGCTATACAGATCATCTATGACTAAGGTACGAAGGACAACGTTGCGAGTCTTAGTAGCAGTCACGGTCGCTGAGTTTGCGGTATGCTCCACAGAGAGACCCATCAGTGTGGAGGCACGCACAGAAAGCAGGTTGAGCTCAAGATCAGGCACAAACAACACGTTGGAAAGGTACAAGGGGCCAGACGGACCGTCAAAGCATACAACCACAACACCATGGACTGGCAAAGACTGACCAGAGCCTGTACGGACGGAACGGACAGACGTGACAGCACCGAGAACAACAAAATCACTACGACGACACGTCATGTGATGAGTGGTACCATAATCGATGATCCAAGTGCCACTAGAGTCACGACTAGTGGACGTCACGGTACAATGGGCAATGGAACACTCGGCATTAGAGGGACGCTGAGCCGTTAGTGGGGAGGAACGGTGCAGGGCACAAAGGTGAGACTCATGAACCCAATCGGTGCAGTCAGGCCCATCATCATCACATGCTGACTGTGCTCCCCCACACGTGTCGTCACGAGCCACAGGGACGGACGAACAGAAAGTCTGTGGACCACCCGACAATGACAAGACACTCGTAGCTCCCTGAAAGCGGAGTGCCAGAAGGTGGCGGAGCTTAGCGATGGTGCGGTCGCGTGGGTCTGGATCACTGCTGCTCGCTGGTGAAGGAGCAGGAACAGGTGCAGTCGTGGCCGCCACGCGTCCGGAGGATGGCGAGGATGACGTGCAAGACATGGAACGGAGGGCATGTGCAGCCTAAAGCCCACGAGTAATCCACACCCATTCGAGTGGCTGCTGGCACTTGGTGTAGCGAGGGGCGCCTCCATAGTTGCAACAGTGAACAGAACTTCCACGACTACCACTGGATGCCGACTGCTACTGTGACCTGATCCATGCTTACCCTTCTTCTTCTTCCCTTGAGCTGCTGTTGCAACACCCTGCGTCTCAGTGGGTATGGGCGGAGCCAAAGAGGAGGAGGAAGGTGAGGACGTGATGGAGGATGAAGAAGGAGACTGTAGGAGGGAAGATGGTTGTGATGCGACGACTTCTGTAGCAAGAAAAGTCTCCTGATGGGTGACGACTGCCTCACAGGCTGAAGTCACCTGGAGGAAGAGTTGATGCGCCCAGGGGAGAAGCTGTAGAGTGGCTGAAAAGGGCTCGAGGACAGCGTCGCTATAACGTATGAAGATGTCCGTGTAGTCAAGACAAACTCCGAGCATCAGCGTACGGAGCGCCCACAGCTGTGTGCCTCCTGAGGTCCCAAGGCGCGTGTAGATGCGCATGGCGCATCGTCAGTAATCGGTTGCAGGCTCTGCAGGCCCCTGACGGAGAGAGTGGAAGGTACGAATGTGTGCTGCATGAGTGGCGTGCGTCTCTGCGGCCAGCAGGGATAAGGCCAGATCCCAACCTCCGCGTGGATCGGCTGTGCAATACTGCTACTACTGCTCGCTGCCGCCGCTGCGCGCTACTGCCGTTGCAGCTGCTTTGTTGCTGTTGCTACAGCTGCTACCGCTCTACTGCTGCCGTCGCGGCTGCCATTGCTGCTACTGCGCTGCTTTTGCCGCTGCTGCTGTTGCTCTGCTGCTGACGTCGCCGTTGCGCTGCGCTGCTATTGCCGTGGCCGCCGCTGCGGCTGCGGACGGCGTCCGCACTCGCTGCAGCCGCCACACGCTGCTATAGCTGCTACTACGGCACTGTTGTTGCCGCCGCCGCTGTTGCTGCTCTGCTGCTATGCTGCTGCTGGCACGGTGTAACACCGCTGCTACGGTCTCCCATGATGGGTGTGGGCTACGTCAACGGTGACCGGCTGTCTTCGACAGGCCCCAGTGGATCTGTTGCAACGGTGAATCTCACTACTGCTGCTCCGCTGCATCTTTGCTACGCAGCTCAGTGAGAACTGTCTCACTGCTCTGATATCATGAGAAGATGCAATGAAGCCTCCTAGCAGCACTCTCGTTGACCAGGCGTCAGTGCTTGATGAGACGGTGACGACAGTCAGAAGTCGTGCACGCAACGGCAAGAGTTTGGCTAGGGGACACAAGGCAAAGTGTCTGAATGCTTCAATAGCATTTGCTGAGAGAGATAACAAATGACATGTCCATGGCATAAATACCTGCCGCGGCGCAGAGAGGGTGTCGCACGCGGCGGTCCAAGAGCTGTCCTAAAATCGGCCCGAAAACATTGTTTTGGCCATAACTCTGCGCACACATGTCAGAATGGTACGCCGTCTGAACCTAGACGTGCAAGATCACACAAGACGGATGCTACGACTGGTCACATGCATGCATCCATCATCAGACGGTGGACACACAATGCAAAAACATGCAAATTAGGCTCATGGCCAGTCCGCTGAAAAGGCTCTTGCAAGCTGTAGAAAAACAGCAGGGAGTCTCGGCGGTGTCCGGGGCTCTGGAACGGTAGTTGGCTAGCTCCAAGCCTGTAGTCCGCCACCAGTCGTTGCACCGGTGTCACCAGGGCCGGCCTCAGGGATCTGCAAGAGTATGGACACGGCTGAGTGGTCACAACAGACTGTACAAGAACGTCACAAATCACAACACTCACGATGTTCAAAGCCGTTCTTCTGCCCCTTTGATGACATATTATCCGAGCCAAGGAGGCTGGGACGACCCCACATGACAAGTTGTCACTGCTTTGACGAAGTGAAGGTAGGCACAGTATGCATTTATGTACTAGTCTATGTGCCAGACGATAGTGCGAACCCGCACATTCTACCTGTTCGAAACCTGAACGGGTGTGCCTTAAAGCGAGTCTAACATGAACGTAAACTGTTTGTTACAATGTGCATCGCTCGTGACTGACGGTAGCTAAGACATGTATTTGACAAACTGTGATTGGTGTACAGACTGTGGATCCGGGAATCGTACGACAGGGTCTCAATGGCGCCCGTTCATACAGTCAGAAAAAATTTGACAGCAATTGCATGGAGAATGGACTATGTCATCGGCGCCTATCAGCGGTCCTCTCGTGATAGTTGAAACACGAACACCGTGGCATGCCACGTAGACGGCGCGAGGCTCCACTTTACCGGTGAAGATACCCCATTAGGGGGCCGTTCTGTTGTTGTCACGGTCTGCATACCTGCCTCTACCCCGCTTGAAAAGTGGGTATCGGAGTCAGGTCGTGAAAAGTGGATAATGGGTGCTTCTTTTTTTAACTTTGGGTATAGTGCGCACCAATGAAAATCAACGGGGAGAACGAGGACCCCCCTACCAAGAAGTGGGCATAGTAGGCTTCTTCTCCTACTATTGGCTAATACGTAAATGAAGTTCTCAACCATGGGTAACTTGCGTAGAACGTTTTTCCAACAGTGGGTAAAGCCGAATCGCCCCTTCAAGATATCCTCGGACATTGACGTCGTGGAAAAACGCAAATGTCAGGGCAAGTGGCACGGCTATAGCGCCATGCAGATCAGTCGGGAGCCCTACAATAACCTACCGGCCGTTGATCACTCGATTGATGGCTAATGTCGCTGTCACCCGCCTACGTTTGCTAGCGCGCCGGGACATCACGACAAGGGGGGGGGGGGGTGTTAAGCCCTTGTCGTACACGACTCCCTAAGACTTGCGAGTGGGCATTTTTTTCTTACATTGATGGCCCACCATGCGATGATTTCCGGATTTTCACGCCGTTTGGCCGAGGGCATTTTGGCCACCGCTCTCGACCTCTCGTCTTTGGTTATAGAAGTTTTTGACAACTTGAACCCCTTTCAGAAAGCTAGACAGAAGTTTCGGGAACCATATCAACGTTTCAATATTGTTCAGATGGATTCCCGACGATGCTCAATTGTTATGAAGAAGCGTCACGATGTTCTCAAAGCCTCCCAACTTATTAGAGGGGCTTCTTGAAGCCACCACTCACGGCGCGGCCTCGCATGCGTCCCTTGGCTCAAACGTCAAAGACCTAAGAATGGCTCATTCTCATTCTCGGCATTGTATATGTGTGCTTGACGCATTCGACACTTGTCATCGAAGAACACATACTGCTTAACATAAAAGAATCTATTTCTCCCAAACACCTGAATCATCTTTTTTCTTGAACCTCAGCCCTGTGAATCACCTACGTTTGGCTTGGTGTAACACATAATTTATGGACTTGTGTGATTCAGGATGTAACAGCCTCCTTTACCGATTACATTTGATCAGTTCCGCCTAGTGGCTTGGGACAGATATTAAGACCACGAAGAATGATCACCTCCTGGACTCTGCTTGTGGACCACTGGTAAAGCGGTGCAAATGCTCTTGTGAGAATATCCTGGCGGGAGGAGTCGGGAGTCTCCAAGGTAGTTGGCGCCGGAGTCCGTGGGCCGGAGTGCCATAGCACCAACCATCGTCGCAATCGCTTCTCCAGGTAGCCAGTCAGCAGCAGATATTTAGCCACCTCGGAATTGCCGCGAGTGCGATGGGGCACGTGGCAAACAACTCGGATGCACTTTTAAGTAGCAGCTTTTTGGCGCAGCGCCTAGCGCACAGCGGCCGTCGGATCCCTTTCTTCCAGCGTTGAAGGCCTGTGAGCCGTTCTTTCCAGTTTTGTCCGTTGCCTGGCGGCACATACTTGACGTGGACGTTAGGTCCTTTCCCGCAGGCGTTGGACGTGCGATTACTGGCAGCCACACGGGCAAGCCAAGCGTCAGGAGCTGCCATGGGAGCGGAAAAAGTGCATTCAGCAATCAGTTACGGTGACCCAAGAGTTGCCGACCAGTTTGGTGGCCTCGAAAACGCCGGCCGGGAGCAGAACGATCGAGAATGTGTTTGTCGGAAAAACTTTGGGAAATGTGCAGAATATCAGAACAAGGCCTACATGCTGAATAGTGGCCACGAGCGCAATAACGAAATTCTTCGAAAGAGCCATCTTGGCTGGGTTTGTGATGGCTCCGAAGCGAGCTTTCGCTCATTTCCAACATAGGAGCCCCATTCCAGTTTGCGGCCGAACCATTTCCGAACGCCAAACGGACGACC
The DNA here is from genome assembly GCA_023375785.1 of Penium margaritaceum. Classification (NCBI taxonomy): domain Eukaryota; kingdom Viridiplantae; phylum Streptophyta; class Zygnematophyceae; order Desmidiales; family Peniaceae; genus Penium; species Penium margaritaceum. The sequence goes on from SZWC01001479.1 coordinate 198,460, forward strand.
CCACCTAGGTATCGTCGCGCGTTGGCACGGCCGCGTGGAAAGTGCGGCCGAACCTTTTCTCGACAGCGGAATTCCGGTGGGACCCTCTGTCGACCACCTCTGCTTGCGCCCCTTACTTCATTACCACTTGGGACTGCAGTAGCCTTGGTCGTTGTCGCGGTCTGTTGCTTGTTCGGAAGTGCTGCGTTTGGTGCGCTGATCGTGGTCCCCCTTCGGTACGTATGCTCTCGACGACATTGATCAGCTACCTTGTTACGCCTGCGTGCTCAGAGTTCCGAGCTACCAGTTACCCGGCGATCCCTTGCCACTTCCAGGGCACTCGCGCACCACTGTCACTCGGTACCACCTTGCAGGCAGAGAGGGATGGCTGCGCTGACTGGCACCACCCCTGTAACCGTCCCGTCGAGGAGCAACTTTCTGGGCGCTGCCATCGGCAAGCGGCAGTCTGCGGCCAGCGTGAGCCAGCCGGCGGCCATGCCCGCAGCCAGCGTCGGCAGGACCGTCGTCGTCAGAAATGTGGCCAGCGAGCCCACCACGTCCACGTCCACTAACGGAGGTGCGTGCGTGAATTACCGAATGCTTCGTTGTGCAAGCGCCCCGATTCGCGCCTGTCTTTCTTTCCTGGCGTGCTGGGAGACTTTAGCACCACAGATCCAGAGCAAGGATTGTGCAGGCTAAAGTTCTGCACTATTTTTTGGCCACTGGTCCAGCTTTCCTTCAACTCCCTTGGATTTTTGGCTGTGTGTAAGTACTCACCCTTGTTCAGTGACCTCGGTCCTTGCAACACGAGCGGTATTACAAGCTGGAGTAAGCGTTGTGCGAGCACCTAATGGCGACTTGCTTCAGCCAACTGCTTTCAGAATTGGAAGTAGTTGACTGAAGCATGTCGCGTTTTTTCCCTTCCATTTTCGCTGTGGGGTTTGGCTTGTGTGCTGCTGTGCCCCTCTGACACGTCACGCGGAACTACTTACTTTCATCAAACTGCAAAGAGGTGATTTTCATTGCCCATTTGCTTTCCCTTTCCGATCTGCCTTCCGGTGAACAGACGAAAAGGGGGAATAATTCAGCGCCTCTAACCTCAATTCTTGCTCCTTTTCCTCCAACTTCCTTCTGCAGTGCCGAAGGTCGCCGATCCCGCGCCTTCAGACGTTCTGGCCGTTGCCTCCAGCCTGAAGTACCACGCCACCTACACGCCGTCCTTCTCCCCTGAGGCAGCCAAGAGCGGAGATGTGAAGTCGCTTTACTACGCCGCCGCTAGCAGCGTTCGTGACACTCTTCTGCAGCGGTGGAATGAGACAAACGAGCACTTCAAGAAGACAAATGGAAAGCAAGTGTACTACCTTTCCATGGAGTTTCTCCAGGTACGCTTCGGCTCAGACACATTTAGCAAAGGTGAAGGCGAAGCTGGGTCTCCTGTTTTGTAGAGAGTTTTCTGATCGGCTTTCCGAACCATGATGGAACTCTGAAATAAATCAGCTGCACGCCTGCCTCCTTCGTTTCTGGCGCAAGGCCCACGACTGGCTCCTGACATAACTGAGTACTGGAAGCTGATTGTGGGCCAGCCTCGGACTTCACTGAGATGCCCCTACGTGGTGACCTGTCGTTGTACTGCAGGGACGCTCTCTCACTAACGCTCTGGGCAACTTGGAGGTGACAGGCGTATACGCTGACGCTCTCAAGGAGCTCGGCGTGAAGCTGGAGGAGCTTGCAGAGGCGGTGCGTTTCCCCATTTTTCATCCCACTGCCGCAAAAGAACGGTTAAACAAGCCAGAGCTGTTTAATGTTGCGCGGAAGAAGGGAAAAATCCCCTTTCTTAGGGGCAGATTGGACAATGTAGAGTAAGCATCTGCCGTTGTCTGCTTCTCCGCTTGGAAAGTGAACCCCTTCACGTTCTCTCTGTGTATTTCATCATGCCGAGCGTACAAATGTATGAATGAATGAATGTGCTATCCACTTCTGTGGATGTGCGCATTAATGAAGAATTGTTGAAGTGGTTGTTTGAGTGTGTATGACTTGCACTGCAGGAGCCAAACGCTGCACTGGGCAATGGTGGACTCGGCCGTCTTGCGTCATGCTTCCTCGACTCCATTGCCACTCTCAACCTGCCTGGATGGGGCTATGGTCTGCGGTACCAGTATGGGCTGTTCAAGCAGACAATCGATGCAGAGGGTCAAAAGGAGCATGCGGAGGACTGGCTGGAGGTGCGTCTGTTGTGCGCCTTCTTCTCGTGCTACACAACAAATTCGTGTAACCAGTTTGTCTTAACTTTGTCTTTGTGGATCATTTGAAGCTGCATGGGAAAGTTCTGTGCAGTTGCGAGTAAACTGATGTAAGGCACATGCTGATTTGTTCATGCTTCGGACCTTCCTTTTTTTGTCTGTCTTCCTAATGTTTTTCTGTACCAACTCATCTTCTGGCAGACTGGATACCCATGGGAGGTCGTCAGATACGATGTGACGTACCCAGTGCGCTTCTTTGGCGACATCATTGATGGCAAGTGGGTTGGTGGAAGCCAAATTAAGGCAGTGGCATACGACGTGCCGATTCCTGGATACAAGTGAGTGCGCATGCTACCCTCAATGTGCCTGTCCCAGTTGGAATACAACTTGCCAATGATGGATTGAGTGAGCAAAGCCCTACACCCGGGACAGTTCATGATGTACAGAATCGTACTAAAGATCATCAGCTTACAGAATCAGGACCAACAAAAATGTGTCCACCTGTACAGCCCTACTCTGCCTTGTAAGAAGCCGCGCTGTGCGCGGCAGTAAACAAGTCTGTGAAGTAACACTGAGGCTAAAGTGCTTAGTGACAGAAATTCTATGTCCCATCATACTGAGGGACTTATCTAGGACTATCAGACACTCCACGTGCACTGCCCTTGCAGTGTATGGGGAGAGTAGAGTGTGAAGTCTGTGAAGTGACCCCTCCTGGCCCCTCATCCCTCCCCTTGGCAACTTGCCTGTCGAAGACCAGGGCCACCAGTGTTGTAGGATGCTTCAACATGCAAAAAGAAACACACGCCTCTTTAAGAAACCCTAGTGAGTGGAGATGTTCTCACGATGCGCCAGTGTTTGTGTAAGAATCTCTATTATGCCACAACACATGAACCTATGCTGTACACACTTCGCAGAGTCCTCAGGCCTTACTTTTCCCATGTAGAATTCATTGGCTCACTGGTGTCCTCTTGGGGTGGGGGGGCGAGCTGGCAAGACGTTTTCCAGCTCCTTGTTTTCCATTGAAAAGATAAGGGACTTCATGAAAAAAAGAGCGGTACATTTCACATTCATCACGGTGTCATTTCTCTTTTGACTGGTGCAGAACTAAGAACACCATTAGCCTGCGACTGTGGTCTGCTGAGGTCCTTGCATCTGACTTCAACCTTGAGGCATTCAATGCTGGCGAGCATGAGCGGGCAGCTGCAGCACAAGCGGATGCACTCAAGGTGAGCAACTCCCCCCCCCCCCC
>SZWC01001479.1:214381-244268 GCA_023375785.1 Penium margaritaceum
ACGACAAGACCCGACGGACGCAACGACACAGTGCCAACACCACGTGAGTGCACAACGTCCATGCTCATGCGGTCAAGGGCAGTCACGGACAGGAGGCTGAGCTCGAGACCAGGGACGAAGAGAACATCGGTCAGAAAGACGTCACCGGCCGGACCACGGAAACGAACGACGCCTACCCCACGGACAGGCAACACCTGTCCCGAGCCCGTCCGGACACCGGAGACATCGCCGACGGGACCGAGCATACTGAAGGCCTCGCGAGAGGCCGTCATGTGATGCGTGGCCCAAGAGTCGATGATCCAGGTCTCAGCAGGGTCCTGGACAGGGGTCGCTAGATCAGTCACGGTCACATGGCAACAAGCGAGGGATGCGGACACGGTGGAAGGAGGCGCAAAACGAGAGTGCCAGTCGTCAAGCCATGCAATGTCGTCAAGGAGTTGGGTGGGGGAGATCACGGGAGACGACGAGACAGACGAGGGAACGGGACACGACCGCAGCTCAGTCTTCGTCATGTAGGGATTGTCCAGAGGGAAGGAGGTGACGCAACTCGCACTTCCTTGGGGAGGAGGGCGAGGAGGCCAAGCTGGAGCGCGATGAATTGCTCCAGCTGACGCTCTCGGGATGACGGCCCAGGAGTGGAGACAGAATGCGGAGTGATGGCGCCGGAGCCCGGGTAGTAGGAGGACTGAGCCGGGGAAGGAAGCGGAGGTGCCGACGGCTGAGGGTAGTACTGCTACGGGTAGCACTGCTGTGGTGCGGGTGTCTACAGGACAGGCGGAGCTGTCGGAGTGGCAGAGCTGCTGGACGAGGTCAGAGTGGCAGGACCAGCAACAGCGACGGCGGCAGAGGCGAGGCGGCTCTCCCGCTGGCGTCGCATGGTGGCGATGATGCGGGCCTAGTCTGTCGGGAGAGGGCACGTGTACCACCCGTGCCTGGGCTGGCCACAGTTGTGGCAGACCGAGCCGCTACCACTGGAACCGGTCGATGACTGCTGCTGTTGCTATTGCGATGGACCCTTGTCCTTCTTGTTCCGGCTTTTTTTCTTCTTCCCCGAGGGCGATGGGGTAGCTGCGACGGGGGAGGCAACGGCCACGGAGGCAATGGCAGGGGCGGCGATGGCAAGGGATGCAAGGGCCTCTGCGCAATGGAGCTGGGACTCCTGGCGAGCTTCCTCAATGCAGAGGAAGAGCTCATATGCCCAGGGCATGAGAGTGCCATGGGCCTCCATGGTCGAGAGTACGTCCTGAGGGTAGTGGATGAAGACGTCCGCGTATGTGCTGGTGGCGCCACGCTTGATGGTGAGGAGCGCGGACAGAGGGGGCAGAGCAGATTTGCCGAGTCGACGGAGGATGTCTTCCGCCCGCTATAAGTAGGCAGTGATCGTCTCGGTCTCCCCCATGTGCAGGGAGTTGAACTCCCGGAGCAGACGACTGATCTCAGCATTGCTGGATAGGCGATGGGGTCTGGTGAGTACGTGCCATGCGGCTGCAGGGTCTGGGATGTCGCCAGCGGTGAAGTCGTCGAGGAAGGGCTGCAGGGCAAGGCGGGAAGCTGGGGGGGCGACTGGTACAAGGGCGCGGACGGCGCGACCAGCGTCATGTAGCTGATCGGCCTGGGTGGAGTTGTAAGGGAGGGTGTAGTAGGCCCACAAACCCTCACCCTGCGCCCAGATTGGGAAGCTGAGCTCCCAGCTCCGGAACTGCTCGCCGGCCTGAAGCGGCGGTGACGGTGTCTCAAAGTCCTTCTGCCTACGGCCGGCTCCCAGAGTGGGGCCAAGGACAGAGGTCACTGTCTGCCGTTGGCGCTGAGTCTGCTGCTGTGCTAGGTAGTACGTGGCGGCGAACACAGCGGGGCTAGCGTGTCCTGGAGGGATGAACGACGGCAGCGCGCTCGTGGCGGTTTGGGAGGTGACTGGCTATAGCGCTACAAGCTGTTGTGTCAAGGCGGCGAGTTGTTGCTGAAGAGGAGCAAGTGGGTCAGGGTTGCCGCCAACGTTACCAGTGGGCTGCTGTTGCTACTGCTGCTGCTGTTGTAGGGGCGGCAACTGCTACTGCTACATCGGCGGTGACTGTTGCTGTATGGGCGGCGGCTGCTGCTGTTGCAGCGGTGGCAGCTGCTGCTGTAGAGGCGGCGGCTGCTGCTGCTGCAACATTGGTGGCTGTTGCTGCTGAGGCGGCGGCGGCTGCTGTTGCTGCTGATTCAGCTACTGCTGGTTCGGCGGCGGCAGCTGCTGTTGTTGTGGCGGCGGCGGCTGCTCCTGCTGCTACGGCGGTGGCAGCTACTACTCCTGCGGCGGCGGCGGCTGCTGCGGCGGCGGCGGCTGCTGCTGCTGCAGCGGCGGCGGGAGCTGCTGCTGCTGCTGTTGCTGCAGCAATCGTTGCAATGAAGGAGGGGTAGGGGTCCCCCCACCAGAGGAGGACCCCTCCTCGCTGGGACTACCAGCCATGTCTTAGTATTTCTTGTTTTTTTCTTTTGTCTTTGTGTTGCCGATGTCAGCAGGAGATTGGGGCAGTGGGGAATCTACCCACCCTTTTGGCCTTCCCCCTTTCCCCTTTTCCCCTTCTTCTCTTTTTTTTGTGTTGATGACGTCAGCAGTGACGTCAGTACTGACGTCAGCAGAGGGGTGTTGACGTCAGCAGCGGCAGATGTTGGGGCTGCCACCGCTGTTGTTGGTGCTGCTGCTGCTCCTGCTGCTACTACTGCTGCTGCTACTTGCTACTACTGTTGCTTACTGCTGCTGCTGCTGCAGCTGCTGTTCCTGTTGCTATTGCTGCTGCTACTGCTGTTTGCTGCTGCTGTTACTGCTACTGCTGCGGTTGCTGCAGCTGCTGCTGCTGTTGCTGCTGCAGTTGCAGCTGCAGCTGCTGTTGTTGCGACCTGCAGTAGCAGCTGTGGTTGCTGCAGCTCGCTGTTGCTGCTGAGCGCTGCTACAACTGCTGCGTACTACAGCAGCTACTCGCTATAGCTGCGGGCTGCTACAACGAGCTGTAGGGGTGGGGCATTTTCTTTTTTGCCTTTTTTTTCTTATTTTTCCTTGTCACAGCGGGCAGCAGCCCGTTGTCTGCTGCGAACAGCGTGCTGCTGCTCGCCTGGCAGCAGCAAGCTGCTGCTCACTGGCAGCAGCGGGGTGCTGCTCGCTGCTTGCTCGCTGCGAGCAGCGAGCAACAACAGCCGCGGCTGGTAGCTGCCAGCTGCTGCGCGCTGCTGCTGCTACTGCAGCTGGCCGCTGATGCAGCTCGCTGTAGCAGCTGCTGCAGCCCGCTGCTGCTGCTCCACGCTGATGCAGCTGCTGCGTGCTGTGGCTGCTGCCTGCTGCCACTGCGGGCTGCTGTTGCGGGCTGCGGCTACGCGTTGTTGCTGCTGTTGCACGCTGTTGCCACTGCTGCTGCGAGCTGCTGTTGCTGCGGGCTGCTGCGAGCTGCTGCTGCTGGTGGTGCCAGTCACTGCACCTGGGTGATGTTGCCGCTTGCGTCGTCGCCCATAGACATCAGACGCCGCCTGCCGCTCACCTACTCGCGTCACGCGTGGGGGTCAGTGCTGCCGAAGAATTTTGGCAGCATTTCCCCTGGCCCAGTGGCCGTGGGAAAGAATCTGACGCCGCAACCAAGAGGGTCAATGCTGTCAGAAAAAATCCGGCAGCATTTCCCCTGCACTTGCGCGTATGGGGGTCAGCCGACGTTGTCTGGCACCTGTTCGCCAGTCTTCTGCTGCTGCTCCTACGCTCTGGCTCTGATACCAAAAAGGAAAGTCTATGAAGCAGGTTGGGGCAGCAGCGTTGTTGATGCAGCGTGCGGGCTTCCACGCTCGTTGCTTAAGTCAGCTGCCCCCTCAGTCTGCTGCTCTAGAGTCTAAGTCTAGAAGCTCTGGGTTTATTACTAAGAAACGCGCGCGCCAGAGTTAGCGCCAGAAAGCAGCTGAAAATTGATAGTAACTGATTAGGAATGAATAATGAACAACAATGGGAGACCCCTCCAAGTTCTAGGCCCCCCCCACTAGTGTAGAAGTTGTTACTCAACTAACCAGCCAATTAGAGAATAGCTGTGGACCTATTTTCTGGCAGGCAGGGTTTTCTCAGTGAGCCCTGCTACACGCCTGACAGCCCAAAACCGGGGCGTCGTCCGTTTTGCCTGAAAACTAGACCATACCATAATACCGACGCTGCAAACGCAGTTGTGCGGTTAGAATCATCTAGAAAAATAGTAGCAAAGAGTTATGGCTGCCCGAACCCAGGAAGTGCCTACGGTGGTGTGTGACGCTGGACAGGACCATGCAGCACGCAACACGGACCCAAGGCAGAGCATGACGATGCAGACGCGATGGGACGCGCTGGACGCATGCAGACAGCAATTTGCGGTGGCAGTGACCGCTGTCAGCACGACTGCCGAGGAGGCCTGCCGATGGAGCTGAGCACGTCGCCGAAGAGAGGATGCTCCAACGAACTGCGAGTAGACCTCCGCGTGCATCGGCTCCACCGGATGACGCTCCATCAGCGTCGAGTCTCGCCGTCAGTCATCTGCACGCTGATGTACACAACCTGGGAGGACACAACCGAGCACAATGAGGGATGCATAAAAAGCAACATATACCAGTGCAACGAGGAGACCCGATGGCTGTACTAGCGCTTCCGATGTTCGAAAAGCCGTGTGTGATGTCTGGACGTTGCTTCTAAGATTTTCTGGTACTGCTCCTATTTTCTTGGTGGTCGAGACCCGGGCACTCGGAGAGCTGTTCTGGTGCCTCGAGGAGACCACCGTGATTGTTATCGTGGTATACGCAGTCTGTTCTCCTCGCTGACTCGTTTGGGCTCTGCGGGGGTGACGGGGCCTGGTGCAGCTAGCTGCCGGCGTCCCTACTTAAGCCCGCTAGGGGCTCATTTGTACTCTCTCCTTGTTCTTTATATTCAGCGTTCCAGACTTAGCCAAATTCTTGTTGTCTTGTATCGCATTCACACACAGAGCTCATGTTCGCTCTTGCATGGGCCTGTATGCCCTAATTTATTTCCAATTTGATATTAGAGCACAGGGGGGCGTGTGAGCAACAGAAGCAGCAGTAGTGGGCGGAACGCGAAGAGAACGCGTCACATGGCGCCACGCCGGCAGCAGCGTGAGGGAGCGTGAAGCGATTGCACGTGAACGCCACAGGGGCAGTGAGCCGCGCACAGGAGCACTAGCGAGTGCGGCGACAACAACAAAAGCAACAGCAGTAGCAGCCACTACAGTAGTGGCGACAACAGCAACAGCGTGTAGCAACGACGACAGCAGTAGCAAGAGCGTGTAGCAGGAGCAGTAGTGGCAAAAGCAGCTACACCAGTGCATCAGCCGCTACAACAGTAGCATAAGCAGCAGCAACATATAGCAGTAGCAGCAACAACCACTATAGCAGTGGCGTCAGCAACAGCATCTTGCAGCAACGACAGCAGCAACAACAGCGTGCAACAACAACAACTACGGTGGCAACAACAAGCAGTAGCAGCAGCTGCTGCGAAGAGCAACAGCAGCAGCAAAAGCAGCAGTAACACAAGAAGCAGCAGCAACAACAGCAACCGCAGCAGCTGCACCTGCCGCTGTAGCTGCTGTTGCCGCTGCGAGGAGGGCCTCCTGTGAGGGGGGGTCCTCTGAGGGGGCTTGTCGGTCCCGTTCGCACCCCCCCCTTTCCTTCCCTTCTCAAGGGGACCATTGGAGGGCCCCGCCGAGCCCCTCCAAGGGGCCCTTCGGAGGGGGCCCGTGGGCCCCGTGGGTCCCCTCGGCCTCGTCGGCCCTGTCGGCCGACCGACGGCGGGGCCGGGTCAGAGGGGCGGAGAGGACCCCCCCCTCGCTTCCTCCTCCGCCCCACACCCACTCGCTCACTCGCTCGCTCAGCGAGCAAGCGAGTGTGCATGGGAGGGAGGAACGGACAAGTCAGACACCCCCCCCTCCTTATTTTCTCCGTTTGCCCACCTTAGGGGCAATCGAGAAAAGGGGGGGGGGCGAGTAACAAAAATACAAAAAGGGGTACGTCTGAAAGCGAGTGGAAAAAGAAAGAAAGGAAAAAAAGAAGGCGAGGGCTTAAGGCGAGCAGAGGGGAGAATTAGGAAAAAAAGGGGGTGGAGGGTGAGGGAAAAAGAAAAAAAACTAAGGAAAACAAAAGGGAGGAGCGAGGGCTGAAGTTGAGCAGAGAGAATAACGAAAGAAATCTTTCAGTCCCTGCCGCCGAAAACCGCAGCCGCAACCCGTCCAGCAACGACTGCAACACTTGTACTTGTAGCCGTGATAGCAAGGGTAACAGCTTCTGTAGCAACAACGGCGGTAGCGGTGGAGTGTCGACAACTACATAGTGCGGCAGCTGCGCCAGCGCTTGCAGTTTTGCCTTCTGAGCGGACAGCGCACTGTCGTCCGCAGCGACTTCTTTTCCGAAACGCGTCCTAGACCGGCGTCTTCTTGGGGCCCGTGGATTGGTGCGTGCACTTCACTCCGTAGGATCGACGGCGGAGTCTAGTCTTTCCATCTCCGAGGCCTGGGTTGTCTACCGCTTGGAGCAACAGCCACACCTATAGGCGCCACCCCTTCTCGTCTTGGAGCAGTCTTCGCTGTATTAGTGGCAGCAGCATTAGTGGCCGCAGTTAGTCAGACTCTAGTCTCAGGGCGTACTGTGGTAGTGCACCTCGTCTTGTCTGGTCACGTTTACTGACCCGGACGCCGTGACCTCCAAGAGTGACATTACCTACTGGCCTCATTCTTTCCCATGGCTTGGTGTTGACCACCGGGAGTAGGTGCCCTCGGTACCTATCCATCGTCCAGTGCACGAGATGAGTGCGCGCACATTTGAGCAGGCGCCCTGCGCGTTCGCCTGTTACTACTGTGGTGATGGACGTCATGGTTGGCGTCACTATTGGACGTGCCCTACCGGCTGGCATCCATCTTGGCTATAGCCTTGTCCAAGCCTACGTCCTCCATAGCATACAAATCTGCCGGTGTTGGTAGATCCCCTAGCTGGACCTCTGGCGAGCATATTTGCCGAGACCCACGGCTTGCGACAGACAGTACAGCGGCTTTGTGACCTTGTCGTCGCTGAGCGTGCTTGTGCTACTCGTTTGTTGACGGCCTCTTCGATCACATATCCTCCATCATCTCCTCCTTCTCATCCGGTGGTGTACCTTAAGCTCCACCTGCCAGCGAGTCACAGGTTGCCACCATCCTTTCAATCCTCCGCTCTGCTGCGACCATGATGCCACCTCGCGATGACATGTCTTCATGGAGTAGTTCGATTCGAGTGACCCCGCGACGTCGGCGTCAGCGCTCTGCACGCCGTACTCATGCCGGTTTTGATACATCCTCCACCTCCTCGGCCTCCGTTGCTGTACCTGTCGAGGGAGAGTGTGGTCACCGCGCATTGCCTCATGTGACCGTAGCGACAGGATCCGCACTCGCGCCGGACTGTGTTGCCCGAACGTCAGGTCAGGCAGACTCAGATGATACGGTGACAGCACATGGCATGGAGTCCGATCTTGACATGGCGTTCATGGTGGAGACTTTCGTGTCATTGAGCTCGACTTCCACGTCCGGGCTGGATCCAAATCTCCTACAACAGCAGGTTACATCAGGATGAGCGCAGACACGGCGTCCTTGGGTGGTGTCTCTCGCGGCTCTGACCGGTGGAGGCCCAGCGGCGGCAGAGGAGTCCCGTATGGATCTAGATGTGTCTATCGGACTATTGGGAGAGTGTGTGCAGCAGGTGCACACCAGTCGGGCGGAGCTTGCACGACTTGAGACATGTATGTCATTGAGTTTGACATCTACGCTAGGGCAGGAGTTGGAAGTTCTATAACAGTAGGTTGCATTAGGAGTGCAGGTGCCGCGTGCTTCGGTGGTGCCACTTGCGACTCCTACCGGTGGCGGCCTGGCGGTGGCACAGGAGTATTGTGCGGATGAGGATGCCCCACACGGATCTCCGGGGACGTTGGCACACGAGATTCACACCAGTACGACAACAGTCGCAGTGCATGAGCAGAGTCAGCCGGTTGGTCTTTTGGAGGTTGAGGCATTCTTGAGAGCAGCAATTCTAAGAGGTGTTATTGGGACGCGTGCTGTAGTAGACTCAGCAGATTTCACCGTGTCATCTGTGCTTCCTGAGGACCAGCTTTAGCGTGAGGATTCACCCATGTTCCCTGAGTCTCCGGGTTCTCGTACACACGAGGGAGAAGCGACATACATGACGGAGTCATATGGTGGTCCTCACTCTATCATCGAGCAAGTGGCAGCGACCAGCCTTCTTGGCAAGACAGTGCATGAGTGCCAGCTACGCTTGTTCGTTGCCTTGACGGGCATTGGCGAGCTGGAGTCATGCACACCTGTGTCCACTACGGCGGCAGTCGAGGACACTGGAGCAGATCCGTACACTCGGATGGAGTCACATCGTCAGCAGGAGCTGAGTTCTGCCCCCTTAATTTTCACCTGTTGGCGACCCTGCTGATCACATCAACACTGAGAGTGGCAGTACTTGTATGGACAACATTTCTACATGCTCCACGAACTCTAACGACTCCTCCTTCTCATTTTCTCTCGGCATGCAACCGCTTACTCCTCGCATGACAGACACAAGCTGTGATGTGGATGCGACAGCTGCAACTGCATCCAATGTTCCAGCGTATCCACACATTGCGAGCTCGGTTGACCCGGAGGAGGATGCAGCAGCACCAACTCCATCGTCCTTAGCAACAGAGATGTAGATGGAGCTGTACTCACGAGTTGTGCAGTCTGCATGTGCAACATCTAGTGAGGCAGAGTTTATCCTCCGCGAGGCAGACATGGGCCACCTCCACATGTCCAAGGCAGATTACGCTGGCCTGCAAGAGCGTGTAGTCATGCTACAGCGGAAGGTGAGCGATTCTCAGAGGAGTGGAGCATCACTGCTATCGGTACGATTTTTCCACCAACAGCATCTGGCACACCCATACTCGGGGAGGATCTTGTATGAGCTCCGAGTATGATGTCCGTTGGAGACACTGTCACAGGAGAGGTGAGTGTGTCTTTGGCTTCCGCCATCCTCGCTCCTGTCGACCCCATCATCTCTCCTCCTTCTACTATAGCCATCACATACATTCATCCACCCGACTCACCTACCCCGTCGTCATATTCATCCAGGAGTGGTGATCCGGTTCGTCGCTCCAGCCCTCTTCCTCTAGCAATACACCCTTGTGCCTCAGGGTGTGCTATCACGTATCGGAGGCCAGCTCTACCACTTCATCCACGCACGTGTGCTGCTTGCCCATTCCCTTTCCTTTGGCATAAACAGATGCATTGCAGTAGAGTAGAGACACGAGAGACTGTGAGTTGGGATCCTTGGCTGTCACGCGAGGACTGGTACACCCCAAGTGATGCAGCTGCGACGTGAGGAGTCGTAGCCGAAGACACCACTTCATCTTTGAGGGCGGGAGCCGACTTGCACATGATGGGGGGAGTTATCTCTGCATGATGGACACACTACATGACTCATCCCCCAGGATCTGTTTAGCTATGACATCAGCATCTCCATCGAGGACATCGCTGTGAGTTCACCTGGCCAGGGGGAGTGTTGTGTGGACCTCGACCTGACACGACGTCATGGGAGATGCATGGCGAGGTCCATGCTCTGTTGTGAGCATCTACAGCATCCCGCATGTGGCTCATGCTACGTGCCTGCACAACTGCATGTAGATGGTAGCTCCCTGTTGGTCGAGACCTGGACACTTGGTGTAGTGTACCAGTGTCACGAGGAGACCATGTGAGCGTGTGTCTTAATGTGTGGCTATACTGTGTGTGGCTTATACATGCAAGCTGTTGGTGGAGACCCAGACACGTGGTGCGTTGCACCCGTGTTACGAGGAGATCCTCCCATGATCTTGTGTTTGGATGATGATACTATTGTGTTGGATTGCTCGTAGCAGTCGAAACCCGGGCCCTGATACCGCCACTTTCACGAGGAGACCATCTTGTTGTCTGACATGTGTATGATGTGCATTACACTGGTTTGTGTGCATGTGCATCACTCCTCTCATGGTCGAGACCCAGACACTTGGTGGACTGTGCCAGTGTCCAGGGAGACCCTAGATAGATAGAAGATGTGTGTGTGTTTGTGTGTGTGTGTGTGTGTGTGTGTGTGTGTGTGTGTGTGTGTGCAACTTCACTTATGCGTGTTATGGCTTGCCATACGCTGTTTTTCCGTGCCTTGGCTCACTTTCTTCTGGCGTTGACGGCCATGTCAGCCAGGGGGAGTGTTGGTTTGTGTGGCTTCCACCCGTCATGACTGACACCAATGGATTACCAATATACCCACATTGGGGGTATAGGGTAGAGGAGACCGTGACAACAGGACAGGCCTTTGGAGTGTCCCGAGACATCTCCAGCACGTACGACAGCGCTGGCGAGACATAGTCGATGCGTACCGGTAGCCTTGTGGACTTGTCGGGAGCTAGGAGAGTTTTCTTGGTGGGTTGAGACCCGCGCACCTGATGGACTTTACCGGTGCGACGAGGAGACCCGGTGGTTGTACTAGCGCTTCCGGTGTTCGAAAAGCCGTGTGTGATGTCTGGACGTTGATTCTGAGATTTTCTGGCACTGCTCCTATTTTCTCGGTGGTCAAGACCCGGGCACTCGGAGAGCTGTTATGGTGCCTCAAGGAGACCACCGTTATTGTTATCGTGGTGTACACAATGTGTTCTCCTCGCTGACTCGTTTGGGCTCAGCGGGGGTGATGGGGCCCAGTGCAGCTAGCTGTCGACGCCCCTACTTAAGCCAGCTAGGGGCTCATTTGTACTCTCTCCTTGTTCTTTACATTCAGCGTTCTAGACTTAGCCAAATTCTTGTCGTCTTGCATCGCACTCACACACAGAGCTCAAGTTCGTTTTTGCATTGGCCTGCATGCCCTAATTTATTTCCAATTGCTTCCGCGGGCCCAGATGGAGCCCGCGCAAAAGTAAAACCCTAAACCCCGAGTGTAATTTGGGGTAGGGTTTGAAAATGGTTTGAATGGATAAAAAAGGGGTTTGCTCCTCCTTTTTTTTTTAAAAGGCGTTTTCACTCGCTCGCGATCGAGCGATTTGCCTTTTCGATGTAGGGTTTTGTGTTTGCGCGGACGGAGTCCGCGTAAACATAGAAAACCCTAAATCCGTGAATGGGGGTTTTCAAGTAGAGAAAAGAAGAAGAAAAGGCAAATCTCTCGATCGCGATTCTCGTGAGGGGGGAGGGGGAGGGGGGAGGGGGGGAGCAAAGCAACGGGGGTGACACATCACCCCCTTGCTTTGCTCGATCGGCGACTTCAGTCACCGATCGGGCATGGCCATAAAAATAGATATGGCGCAGTTTTTTTTTAACTTACTGGATATGCTGTAGTTTACATTTAAGTTACAGATATCACAGGCTTTTGTTGACGCTTGCGTGGATGTATCAGCCATTTCCCCGCTAACAAAATGGGCCCTTACCCTCCTACAACTCCCCGACTGGAAAGTCATATCACACAAATCCTAGCACTGCATCTTACATCCCAACGCTAGAGATGTCCTCCCAAACTCTGGCGATTGTCCTCGCCATGACCAAGAAGGAACAATCCAGCACTGCTTCCATGATTGCCCTCGGATCGGAAGGGGCACTAACATCCTTCCTTAGTCGCACTATTTCTCTAGCCACATAACGTCTACTCAAGAGAACTCTTTTTCAGCCTCGTCGGAAAAACCATTGTCTGACATGGATCAATTTCCTTGGATCATGCCTACAACAAATCTGGCTACATTGTTGTGAGGCTCTTTTCCATCCCAATGTTCCCCTTGTTGTGATTTTTGACGTTCCGGTCGACCTGTACAGTTTACTGTGACCACTCCGCTGTGCCCATACTCGTGCAGATCCTTGATGCGGACCCTGGTGGCACCGGTGCGTCATGCTGTGGTGCACTACCAGCCTGGAGCTGACCGACGACCATTCCAGAGCTCTGGACGCTACTAGTGACCTCCTACAGTTTTTCTGCAGCGGACACGAGTTTATCAGTGGACTGGCCGTGGGCCCGATTTGCATGTTTTTGTATTTTGTGTCCACCGTTTGATGCTGGATGCATGCATGTGACCAGTTGTAGCGTCCGGCTTTTGATTTTGCACTTCTAGGTTCAGACGGCGTAGCGTTCTGATATGTCTGCGCAGAGTTACGGCCAAAACAGTGGTTTTGGGCCGGTTTTAGAACAGATATTGCACTGTCGCGTGCGACACCCGCCGTGCGCCGCGGCACGTACTTATGCCATGGACCTGTCATTTGTCATTTCTCTCTGCAAATGCTATTGAAGCATTCGGACACTTTGCCTTGTGTCTCCTAGCCAGACCCTTGCCGTTGTGTGCACGACTTGTGACTGTCGTCACCGTCTGACCAGGCACTGACGCCTAGTCGGCGCCTCTGTCGCTAGGATGCTTCCACGCATCTTCTCATGGTATCAGAGTGGTGAGACACTTCTCACCGAGCTGTACAGCAATGACGTTGCAGAGCAGCAACAGTGAGAGTCACCGCTGCAGTAGATCCATAGGGACTCATCGACGACGATAGCGGATCGCTGTCGACGTCGCTCACCATCAATACATGAGATTCCATCAGCAGCAGCTACTAGGGACAGCCGGAGACAGCTGCAGTAGACTTCAGTCACCAGCAAATGCAAACATTGACACATGTAGCAGCAGCAGCATTGAGAAACAACAGCAGTAGTTGGGCGGCAACACCGGCGGCAGCAGCCGGCGACGGCAGCAGCAACGAGCAGTGGCATTAGCACATCAGTAGCACGCAGAGGCAGCAGCACAGCAACAGCAACAACAACAGCAACGGCAACAGCATAGCAATAGCATAGTAGTAGTGGCAGCAGTAGCGGCGGCAACAGCAGTGGTAGTAGCGCGCAACGGCGGCAGCAGTGTGTAGTAGTCGTAGCTCGCAGCAGCAGTAGCAACACCAGTTGTTGCCACGGCCGTGCACGCAGCCGCCAGGCGGCTGCCTGGCATGCAGCAGTGCGGCTGCTACTGCAACTGATGCCGCAGCAGTAGCAGTAGCTGAGCAGAAGTTACACAGCGGCTTCCGCTCAGCTTCCACGTGGCTGCTACGGAGTGGCCGCCTGCTCGGGCAGAAACTGTGAAGGTTGACAAAAAAAAGGGAAGGCGAGCTGATGTCAGCATTTTTCCTTGCTGATGTCATCAAGTCTTGCTGACGCCAGCAACTTCCTACTGACGTCAGCACTTGCCTTCATGAAATTTTTGGTCGGAGGGTCAAAAGTTGCCAACGTTTCACCTCCTCGAGAAACCCTCACATTTTTGCAATTCAACCACGATGACGTCTCGGCGCATAATGAGCGGCGTCATGGCTCCGTCTGGCGAGAAGGGAAAAAGGGTACTAAATCCGTCTTCTTCCTCCTTAGGGGTCATGAGCCCACGTTTGCAGGCTATTGAGGACCTACGGAACCAACAGGATGAGATGCATCGCTTATAGTGGAAGCAGACTGACGCCATCCGTACACTCACCAAGCTTCTTCAAGGACATTCCTTGACTCCACGAGAGACTTTTGAGGGAGCGGCCGGGGCCACACCCTTCACACAACAGGCAGCTCTAGCAGTGGAGGCATCAGCTGGAGCCGACCCGCCACCTCTTGATCCTTGGGACAAGGATCCAGACATGCCAGGCATGGAGGGAGACTCCCCAGAGAGCGAGATTCGTGTGCTTTAGGAGCATCTCCGACAGCTTCAGACGAGCTCTCGGCCCCCACACGCATCCCTCTTTCCGGAGTTTCGATCATTGCCTGACCTCCATCCCAAAGACTTCCCTCTTCCCGATGTCTTTCCCATCTCTCGTCCTTCCCAGCCTGTGGTTGCTCTCCCTACGGAGCGGCAACCCAAGGACTTCGAGACGCCGCCCCCACATTAGGTCAGCGAGGACGGCTTCGAATGCTGGGAGATCCTCTTTCAGGTCTGGGCCATTTCAGAAGGCATGTGGCCCTAATACCACAGTCCGTATCAGACTACGGACCGAGCTCAGGTACTGGCAGCGGCTAGGGCGATGCGCGGACTTCTCTACGCCATGCCGCGCGAGATCGTCGTTGACTTCCACTCGTTCCTTGGCGAGGTAGGCACAGGCACTGGCGCTGATCCTCGTGGGGGCTGGGACCTAGCATTGTCCCTTCTTGCTGCAGAGACGCACGCAATCCGCACCACACACTTTCGTGCCTTCCACTCCCTTCGTCAGGGGCCTGTCAAGCCTGCAGTTGACTACTGGCGACATGCCATCATCATTTACACACGCCTTGGAACCTCAGGAGGTACGCAATTTTGGGCTCTCCGCACGATCATGCTCGAGGTTTGCCTTGAGCACACAGACATCTTCACGAGGTATAGCGACACCATGCTCGAGCCTTTTTGGACTTCACCGCAGCTTCTTCCCAGGGCATACCAGCTCTTCCTAGGTGACTTCCGCCTGTGAGGCAACCGTGGCTCATCACGAGACCTCCATTGCTGCCGCAGTCATTGCATCACCACCGACACCCCTCCTGCATACTCCTTCTCCATCCTCTGTCACGTCCTCCTCCTCCCCTTCCATCCCAATTACACCAACTCAGACACAGGGTGTTGCAGTAGCAACATAGGGGAAGAAGAGGTGACGGAGGCACAGCTCGAGCCAGTAGCAGTCGCAACAGCAGCCATCATCGCGTAGTAGTAGAGGACGCTCCGTTTAGTGCTACAACTGTGGAGGCACCCATCGCTACACCGAGTGCCAGCAACTGCTCAAGTGGGCGCGGATTACTCGGGGGCTCCAGGCTGTGCACGCACTACGGTCTACGTCGAGCAGCACATCCTCCGGGCACGCGGTGACCACGACCGCAGGAGTTCTTGCCTCACCATCGGCGGCTGGCNCATCCCAATTACACCAACTCAGACACAGGGTGTTGCAGTAGCAACATAGGGGAAGAAGAGGTGACGGAGGCACAGCTCGAGCCAGTAGCAGTCGCAACAGCAGCCATCATCGCGTAGTAGTAGAGGACGCTCCGTTTAGTGCTACAACTGTGGAGGCACCCATCGCTACACCGAGTGCCAGCAACTGCTCAAGTGGGCGCGGATTACTCGGGGGCTCCAGGCTGTGCACGCACTACGGTCTACGTCGAGCAGCACATCCTCCGGGCACGCGGTGACCACGACCGCAGGAGTTCTTGCCTCACCATCGGCGGCTGGCGGCGGCCCAGACCCACGTGACCGCACCATCACCGAGCTCCAACACATTCTGGCGCTTCATTTNGCAACCGTGGCTCATCACGAGACCTCCATTGCTGCCGCAGTCATTGCATCACCACCGACACCCCTCCTGCATACTCCTTCTCCATCCTCTGTCACGTCCTCCTCCTCCCCTTCCATCCCAATTACACCAACTCAGACACAGGGTGTTGCAGTAGCAACATAGGGGAAGAAGAGGTGACGGAGGCACAGCTCGAGCCAGTAGCAGTCGCAACAGCAGCCATCATCGCGTAGTAGTAGAGGACGCTCCGTTTAGTGCTACAACTGTGGAGGCACCCATCGCTACACCGAGTGCCAGCAACTGCTCAAGTGGGCGCGGATTACTCGGGGGCTCCAGGCTGTGCACGCACTACGGTCTACGTCGAGCAGCACATCCTCCGGGCACGCGGTGACCACGACCGCAGGAGTTCTTGCCTCACCATCGGCGGCTGGCGGCGGCCCAGACCCACGTGACCGCACCATCACCGAGCTCCAACACATTCTGGCGCTTCATTTTCAGGGAGGTGCGAGTGTGTTTTCACAGCCGTGTGGTTCACAGATTGTCTGTTTGTCTGTTCTTGTGGCTCAGGTTGACCCGTGTGGGGGGGTACAGTTGGCATGTGATGACAATGGGCCTGACTATACGGATTGGATTCATGAGTCTCACCTTTGTGCCCTTCGTCGTTCCTCCCGACCTGCTGCCCAGCGTCGGTCTGAGGCCGAGTGCTCTATTGCCCGTTGTATAGTGACGTCCTCTAGTCGTGATTCCACTAGCATCTAGATCATCGACTCTGGTGCCACTCATCACATGACCTGTCGTCGTAGTGATTTTGTTGTTCTTAGCCCTATTGAATCTGTTCGTTCCGTTTGCACAGGCTCTGGTCAGTCCTTGCCAGTCCAGGGTGTTGGGGTCATATGTTTTGATAGTTCGTCTGGCCCCCTTGTATCTTTCCGAGGTGCTCTTTGTGCCAGACCTTGAGCTCAATTTGCTTTCTGTACGTGCTTGCACACTGATGGGACTCTCTGTGGAGCACGCTGCGGAGTTTGCGACTATGACTGCCATTGACACTCGTAGCGTTGTTCTTCGAGCCTCTGTTGTGGATGACCTGAATCGTGTCTCTTGGACTTCTACTCCTTGCTACCACCACCTCTTTCGCTCGTGTTTTTTTCACTCGCATTATCTCTCCTAAGCACCAGCGATTGCTTCATCGTCGCGTGTGTCATGTAGGCTGCAACACTGTGCAAAGCTCATTCGGACACAGCCCGGTCTCGGTCTTGACGCGGCTTCTTTCAAGAATCCATCCAAGATCGACTGTCTCTTCTGTGCTCAGGTTAAGATGCATCGTTGCACCTACCCTGACTCCCATTCACGCACACTTTGCCCTCTCGAGTTAATCCATTTGGACCTACTTGGTCCACTACCTGTGGAATCTCTGTCCGATTGGGGTCGATACGTCCTGACCCTGACTGATGACTTCACCTGGATGCGGTGGGTCTACAGCCTGCGCCAGAAGAGTGACGCCGCTCTCGCGGTTTGCCTCTAGCTAGTGATGGCTGAGCGTCAATCCTGCCACACGCTGCACACCTTCCGCTCGGATCATGGTGGCGAGTTTCTTGGCGAGATGGACAGCTTCTTTGTCGAGCATGGGATTTTTCACCAGGTCTCTGCTCCTGCTACTCCTCAACAGAATGGTGTTTCTTAGCGCTGGAACCGTACCATGGAGGATGAGGTTCGCGTTTTGCGGTCTGAGTGCGGTCTTCCGGAGTCCTTCGCTTTTGAAGGCTTTGCCTACATGACTTGGGTCTGGAACCGCCTCCCGCACGGTCCACTCCCGGACCACGTCACATTGTATGAGTTGTGGTTTGGCCGCTGTGCTAACATGCGCCTTGCTCGCGTCTGGGGATCCTTGGCATCTTTGTGATACACCGAGGACCAGCAGAGGTCCAAGGTCTCACCACGGGGTTGCTTGTGTGCCTTCGTCGGCATCTCCCCGCAATCGAAGGCATGGCATTTTTGGGACCCTGCTCGTCGTCGCATTGTTGAGTCCCATGACGCACTCTTCTTTGAGTCCCTTACCTACCGTGATCTGACTTCCATCACGTGACTCTCGGCCACGCACGTTCCCAGGTTTGAGGTTTCTCGACTGATGGGGGAGTCTGCGCCTGCGAGCACTGCTAGCCAGGCTGATGTGTCCGTTTGAGCTCCCTCCACTTCTTTGGCTCTTGATGACCCAGCGATCATCGCTGTCCTTCCAACACTGCCGGCTTCAACCCCTGTCCCCTTGTACCCCACAAGTACCCATAATTCCGTACCTCTGCGTACTCCTGTGACCATACCTGTGTCCGCCGGCAGTCGTGCCCGTGTGCGTGGACCTACCTCACCTGCTCCTACTGTCACACCGAGTCCCGTGTCGCCCACACCCGCATCTCCTCACATGGCATCACCAGCTCCCTTCCCTTAGCCCTCCCCAGCTGTGATTGTGCCCGTTCTTGAGCCTGAGGTACGTCCCTTGAGCCCGGGTTACTCCCGTGAGCCTGGCGGTCGTCTTCGACCATTGGACTCCGATGCTCAGCGAGTGTCTGGTTCTGTACCCAGGCGCTCCGCTCACAGCATTGCGAGTGGTGATCCCGAATCAAAGGCCATAGGCCTGAGTGTCCGCACTGAGCTCATAAAGGTACATCCAGCGTGTCCCGTAGGGCACGACCTAGTCACTCGCAAGTTTCACGTCGCTTGTGATGCAGCACGCAATCTTGTGGCCGTCAGACCTAGCATTGAGGCGTGCACTCTTGCCACACAGAGCTCTCCCTCCATGGCGCCCGATCCGGGCACAATCAGGGAAGCTCTCTCCTCAGAGGATGCTAATGCATGGCGTGCTACCTGCGAGGATGAGCTTCGCACCATCCAAGAGCATGGGGTATACGAACTAGTCGACCTTCCTCATTCGAGGAAAGCTATTTAGGTCAAGTGGGTCTTTCGCAAGAAAGTGAAGTCGGATGGCTCACTGGAATGCCACAAGGCTCGCTTGGTCGTCAAGGGGTACTCTCAGATTGAGGGAATCGATTGCACTGACACCTTTGCCCTTGTCGGTCGCATGACCTGAGCTCCAACTCTGTTTGGTGTAGTGGCTCAGCATGACTGGGAACTGCACCGGATGGATGTGAACAATGTGTTCCTCCATGGCTCTCTGGATGAGGAGATTTATGTGGCTCAGCCACTCAGCTTTGAGGATGGTGACAAGGTCTGGCACTTGCGCAAGTCCTTGTATGGCCTCAAGCAGTTTCCTCAGTGTTGGAACCAGGAGATCACTCGCACCCTGACTCGTGCGGGATATGTACAGAGCGAGGCAGATCCCTGTCTCTTTATCCGATGGACGCTTGAGCGATTCACCGCCATCTTGGTTTATGTCGATGACCTTCTCATCGCGTGTCCTTCACTAGAGGCCGTGAAGGAGGCCAAGGATGTCCTCCAGATTGCCTACAAGATGAAGGACCTTGGTCATATAGCGGTGTTTCTTGGCATGGAGATCGTGCGAGACTGCAGACGTCGTACTCTATTGCTGCAACAGGCCCGATACACACGTGTTGTGGGGGAGCGCTTCAACGACCTTCTTGGCGCAGTGCCCACGGCTTCCACACCTGTCACGCCTGACGGGCAGGATGCCCTGAAGGTGGACAATCCCACACAGCTGGGGGAGACAGTAGATTTGACCATGTAACTCTGTCTTATCGAATCTCTGATGTACCTGGCCACTACCACACTTCCTGACATCGCATTTTCCGTCAACCTCCTTGTCCAGTTTTCGCAAGCTCCACGCATTAGAGCCCTTCACGCGGCTATGTGAGTGGTGAGGTATGTGCTCTCCACACCGTACCTCGGACTCTGCTTTTGGCGGCAGTGTTCGGTGGTCCTTGACATCTACACTGACTGCAACTGGGCTTGGAGCCCAGATGGACGCAGTCGCACAGGTTACGTCTTCCTGCTCGGTGGGACCGTTATGTCCTGGCGTAGTGGGAAGCAGGGCTGCATTACACGTAGCTCATGAGAGGCAGAGTACGCTTCTCTGGGTGCAGGGGCTATTGAGGTGGTATGGCTGCAGCACCTGTTTCTTGAACTTGGCCAGTCAGAACCCGCCATTGTGCTTCGTTGCGACAACCAGATTGCTCTTGCAATTACGGAGAACTCTGGTGTCTTCCATGCTACCACGAAGCACATTGTGGTTGACCATCACTTTGTGCGTGATCTAGTGGAGCAACACATGATCTCTGTCATTTAGATTGACACTGACATGCAGTGTGCTGACTTCTTGATGAAGGCACTAGCACGTGGAAAGTTCTTGGTGGCCATTCGTTCTGTTGGACTGTGCTCCTTGCCTAAGAGTGGTTGAGTGTGGGGTGTGACTGTGTCCTTGTCACATTTGTCATTGAACCAGTTGTTGTACTCGTCTCAATACTGCACACTTATGGAAGTGTGTACCATCGGGTCATGGGGGAGTGTTGTGATTTGTGACGTTCTGGTCGACTTGTACAGCTTACTGTGACCACTCAGCCATTTCCATACTCATGCAGATCCCTGATGCTGACCCTGGTGGCACCGGTGCATCATCTGGTGGCAGACTTCCAGCCTGGAGCTGACCGATGACCGTTACAGAGCTCTGGAAGCTACCCGTGACCTCCTGCAGTTTTTTTGCACCACACAGGAGTTTACCGGTGGATTGTTCGTGGGCCCAATTTGCATGTTTTTGTATTGTGTGCCCACTGTTTGATGCCGGATGCATGCATGTGACCTTTTGTAGCATCCAAATTTTGATTCTGCACATCTAGGTTCAGATGGCGTAGCGTTCTGATATGTCTGTGTAGAGTTACGGCCAAAATAATGGTTCTGGGCCGGTTTCAGGACAGATCTTGCATTGCTGCGTGGGACACCCACCGTGTGACGCGGCAGGTACTTATGCCATGGACCTGTCATTTGTCATTTCTCTCTGCAAATGCTATTGAAGCATTCTGACACTTTGCCTTGTGTCTCCTAGCCAGACCCTTGCCGTTGTGTGCACGACTTGTGACTGTCGTCACCGTCTGACCAGGCACTGACGCCTAGTCGGCGGTTGTGTTGTTAGGAAGCTTCCACACATCTTCTCACCCCTCACACCATATCTCCACTTCGTTGCTGAACATATCCCAGGTCAAGCCCATGTCTTCCCATGCCTCCAACCTCCACAACGTTAATCCAAATCCCTCGCATCCCCGCTGAGTCCTAGTAACTTAACATGGGACCCAAGCACCAACTCATTTGCCATCTCCCGGAATGTGCTTCATAAACTTCTGAATCAGTGAAAGAGGTGGGGTTCCCCCACCAATGTGCCAAACCCTACCTCCCCTTCATGTTGTTGGGAACGTTATGACACTGTCAATAGGGGTGGTTTTAGTGGGTGCGAATCCCACATAACCCTCGAGAGCCCCCTCTCAGGGTACCTTCCCTTGCGTGGTTCTTCCCCACGTGGAACAACTTCCTTGTTAAGTTCCCACTGAAAGGTGCAGGTGTAGATTCCGCCTCTATGGCGTAAGAGCTTTTTTTTTTAACAAGCCACATCTGGCAGCCATGCTCTATTGTAAACCCATGTGCAAAAGAAACACATCAGGATGAAGTGGTCAATAAGACAGTGTGCAGGCGCTACCACCGCATGCATCCCACACATCACTTTCCCTATTCTTGTTGTGTCAGTCTTTGGGGGTCTGGATCTTCAGCCACTCAATTACAAGTAATCTGTTGTGGTCAGGTTGCTTGAACAGTTCCATCTTCACATTGCATTTCTCCATGTGCATACATGATTTTTCTTGGTAGCCAGCTTCCAGCAGCTATTTTCTTAATGACATTGCAATGTCTTGTTTGGTCTGCTGTATTCTTGCATTTACTATTGGAACAATGCCATGGCGACAATGGATGTCCAAACATTGGAGGAGAGTGTCAATGGCATTGGATTTGCTAGTTGTATGTGTGGGGAACATGAGCGAGCGTTGGAGAACCCCACAGAGCACACACCATGGATGTGAAGTTAATGGTAAGAAAAAACCAATCCAAGAAAGGAGAGTTAGGAAGCGAGAGTGTAAGATTTGCTAGGTGTGCACCTAACTTGTGCATCACACACGGTGAGGCCACACCCCACCTGAGGGTCGAGCTTGACCTCTTGTTATTAAACCGAGGGTGGCTTCTCACGAGTACATGGCCAACTGCCGACATGGTGCCCCCCTATGGATCACCAACTGGGAAAGTAGATCAGTTCCCAAAAACCCACAAGAAGTATGAGGTCCACCTCCCTGTCAGTGTAAGTGGTTATGCCTCCTCCACATCCAAGAGCACCCATCAAGAGAGAGGACAACAGGTCATCAAGTTATCCCAAGCAGGATCATGGGAACACTCAGTGGTTGCCTGTAGAGGTTGGAACCATCGACAAGCTCCAGTCTTGAATGTGAGATCTCTAGGTGAAGCCATTGTCACTCAATCCCTGATATACGTGTACAGGTGCATGTGTGGTGTAAGAAAATAGGGCATTTCAGATGCGAGAGGCCATGAGTTGGACAAAACATGAACATTCCCCCATGATCCGTAATCGTATAACTCACATGCATCAGCGCAAAATCACACACGACTCTATGATCGTGGGAATATGAAAGACTGATTTCGTGTTCAGCACATTTGAAGACGTTTCCAGTGAGTGCCTTGGTTAGAAAGTCAGCCCTCTCTGATTGTGTGTCCACCCAAGTGACCCGAACAACACCGGCAACAATGCACTTACAAACAAAGTGATGCTCCACATTGACATGCTTACTGGGAGAGTGGTGCACGTCGTCATTCTTGGCGATGACTCTTGTGATTTGTGAGAAATTGCCAGAAAGCTTCCTAGGCTTGCTGCCGCTAACGTGGAGATACTGTCCAGTGAGCTAATGCACTGGTAAGAAAAAGCAGGTGCAAGAAAAAACAAGGGTTAGACTAGGTAGATGCATAAAGTCTCACAAGCTCCAATAGATCATCCTAAAAAAATATTTTGACAAAGAAGCTGTTGCATAATTGATTCGATGAGTTTTTTTTGAAGGATTGTAATGAATTAGGAGGTATGTTTGAATTCAATGAAAGAAGGGAGGTAGAACCTTAAATTCAATGAATTTTGAGGGACATGTTTTTCATTTCAATCAATGCCTCTGTCAGTCAAGTGACTATGATGCTGGAAGGTACAGGATTTCAAACAGCAAGGTCACTCAAATGACTAGTAAGAAAACGAGTGTGAAAGGGAGTCGACAATGTTTGCTCAAGCAACAAATGAGCACACCCATGCAGAACTTCCAATGAGAAGAATATTCAGACGTGTGCGAACATCAATGGGTCTAGCTCGATGGACGTGCGCATCTCAGTGTCGTGAGCGAAGGACGAGCGTCATTGAAAGCCATTTACACAGCACAGGCAACCAACCTGAACCTCGTAGAAGCTAAAAAATAAATGTGATGAACTCAGGTCGATGTGAAGCTAAAGTCATGACGTGGAATGTTTAATTCGTTGATTTCTTTCATAATCATTTAGGTGACACCCATGAATTTGATGAAAGATCGTTTTTCACGAAATTCGATGAGGGAAAAAATAGTTGACATTGAAATCAAAGTTTTTCCAGGTAGTAATGCAGAGGAAAATGGAAACCGACAAGTACATTACATAAATACCTATTGCGGCGCATGAAGAGTGATACACGCTGCATTGTTAGTTTGTTCTAAACCCCACCCCAAAACAAAACTCTGTACACAATCATCCAAAGGCAGCATTGTCTGTACGTAGAGACATAGAATCTTGAGCTAGACGTTACGACTAGTAACATGCACAGGTCTGCCATTGATTGGTTGGCACACAATGTAAAACATGCAAATCGGGCTGAAGAGCCTGCCCACCGAGAAAAATCTAATGACCGCAAGAAAATCGCACAGCACTCTAGCAAACACCCTGGATGGTGTGGCACCTGTCTAGCAGTAGCAAATGGATGGAGCTACCACAAGTCAGTGCTCTAGCACCTGTTGGTTCTATATCAAGGATCTACACAAGTATGGACACGGTCAAGTGGCCATAGCAAGCTATATAGAGAGACGGGGGCGACTCACATCACAACATTCCCCCATGACCCTATGCATGTCCACACACACAAAATTGACATAGTTGTGAAACAAAATGCTTACTTTTTTTATCCACATACCCCACTCTTTGCCAGTCTCATGTAAGGGGCAAATTGCGATAAAACAAATGGCCACCATGAACTTTCTGCAAGCTTGTGCCTTGGTGAAGAAGTGAACTCGTTGCATGTCTGTGCCGACCCAGATGATGGGGATCACCTGTCGCTCTGTAAAATCACACACGAAGTGATGCGCAACA
The DNA here is from genome assembly GCA_023375785.1 of Penium margaritaceum. Classification (NCBI taxonomy): domain Eukaryota; kingdom Viridiplantae; phylum Streptophyta; class Zygnematophyceae; order Desmidiales; family Peniaceae; genus Penium; species Penium margaritaceum. Next base: position 238,015 of record SZWC01001479.1, read on the forward strand.
GGAATGTGCTTTTTGAATGTATGGAAGACACCAGAGTTCTCTTTGATGGCAAGAGCACTCTGGTTGTCACATCGTAAAACAATGCAAGGCACAGACTGACACAACTCATGAAAAATTGTTGTAGATACACCACCTGGAGAGCCCTAGTCCCTAGCTCAACATACTCAAGCTCTGATGAGCTACGTGCAATGCAACCCTGCTTGCTGCTGCACCACGACACAATGGTGCCACCTAGTAGGAACACGTATCCTGTCCAACTGTGCCTATCACAGCTCCACACCCACTCATTGTCTGTGTATTCGTGGACTTCCATTGAAAAATGATGTCAGTACAGAGTCTGAATTATGGTGTGAAGACCATGTACCGCTCCATTCTCACAACTGCATGTAGGGCTTTTGGCCGAGGAAACTAAAAAAACTGTAGGAGGTTGAGGACGAAGAAAATGTGGATTCATGTGGTAATGGCAAAGCACAAGTACAGGGCCAATAGAGCCAATAAGGTACAAGTACAGGGTCATGTCCGTTGTCTCCCCCACTTTTGCTAGATCATCCAACTTCAAAGTATCCTGGCCGTCAGGTGTGATGGGGGTATAGGCTGTGAAAACTGCATCAAAGAGGGAAAAAAGCCACAACAAGGGTGTAATGTGCATGATGCAACAAGAGTTTCCGCCATGAAAATCACGTACATCCCGAGAAACACAGCTACAAGACCAAGGTCCTTCATCCTCTAGGCAACCTAAAGGACTGCCTTGGCCTCCTTCACGGCCTCCATAGAAGGCGACACTATCACGAGGCCTTCCACGTAGACCAAGATGACGATGAATCTCTCAGCAATCCATCTGAGAAAAGGGGATGGTTCGATGCCACTCTCCTCGTAACTGGCACGCATTTGTGTGCCAGTGATCTCCCAGTTCCTGTACGCGAGAGACTGTTTCAAGTCAAACAAGGCCTTGTGCAAACACAAGACCTTGCCTCTGACCCCAAAACCAACAGATTTCTCACATCCATTTGGTGTAGCTCCTAGTCGTGGTGATCGACAACCCCAAACAGAATTGAGCGGTGGTCATGCGGCCAACAGGTGCAAAGGTGTGAGTGAAATCCACACCCTCAATCTGTGAGAAACCCTTGGTCATCAAGGGAGCCTTGTAGCAATCTAGTGTGCCATCGGACTTCAGCTTCGTACGAAAGAACCAGTTGGAATGTACAGCTTACTGTCCAGGGAGGAGGTCGATAAGCTCATAGATAGTATGCTCACAGATGGCTCTGAGCTCTTCCTCACAAGCAGCAAGCCACAACTCTGCATCTTGAGCCAAGAGTCCCTCCTTCAACATGCTTGGATCAGGCGTCATCGTGGGAGATCTCAGGATTCCTCCAGACTCTATCTGGCTACGACGAGGTTGACTACGACATTGTTAGCAACCGAGAACTATTGGAGGACCAACTCGTTGCTGACAGGTCACGTTGGGTGCACCCTAGTATAGTCCGCTTGGACAGTCAGGCCAAGGGCCTTTTGTGGTTGGCTGGCTACTCTGAACACTACGAGTGGAGTTTCTGGGTTCCGAGTCGACTGTCCACTAAACCTTGAAGGCCAGTGATCAAAGACGACCACCAAGCTCACGGGAGCAACCCAAGGCTGAGGTGCTCACCTTTGGTTGCGTAGTAACTAGCTAGCCCGCAAACGAAAGAATTACACACTCGTAGGGAAGCGGAGAGGATCCAAGAAGATCATGGAAAAGTACTGGCTCGCGCACTAGGAAAGCAGGTATAGACAGAGGACTAGGTTTTACAGGGGATACTGCCATAGGCATGAGACCAAGTGTGCCAGAGAAAATTTGCATAGGCATGGAAGAAGGTATGCCAGAAAGGACCGGCAGTAGCATAGAGGCACGTGTGTCAGAAGGGACTGACACTGGCACGGGAGCAAGTGTGCCAGAAGGGATTGAGGCTTCCATGGTAGCAGGTGTGCAGGAAAGAACTGATACTGGTACGAAAGCAGATGTGCAAGAGGGAGCCAACAAGGCCACTAGACCGACAGCCATAATGGTCGGATCGTCATCAGTTGTGACCGGACCATAGGTGAGGAGGCCGAACAGACCCATCCATATGTCTATAATTCCCTATCCACTGGGAAGCCTCATAGGTAGGAAGCAAGCCGAGTTGGTCGGTGGCCAATGACAAAATTCTTGATAGGTCACGATAGGCGAGAGGCTCAAAGAAGATATTGTCTTGAAAATCGACAATGCAGTCACAAGCGGGGTCCCAAAAGCATTAGGCCTTTGACCACAAGAAAGAATCGATAAAGTCACCATGTGATCCCGAGGTGAGACAGATTGTATGGCGTGACATGGTTTAGAAGAGGATTGTGCGGTAGGAGATTCTAATCCCACATCATGTAGGAAAACCACTCAAAGGTAAAGTTCTCCGGAAGCCTGCACTCATACCGCATGACACAGATCATATCCTCCATGGTGTGGTTCTAGCACTCAAACATGTCACACCAACTCTCCAGCAGAGCTGGAGAGTTGGTGTGAAATACCTTGCTCACTAAAGGTGTCTATATCGCCTAGGAACTCTCCACCATGATCTGAGCAGAACATGTGGCAGGTCTGACAAGACTTGCGCTTAGCCATCACTAGCCACAGGCAGACTGCCACTATGGAATCACTTTTGTGCTAGAGACCCACCTCATCCGGGTAATGTCGATAGAGACCCCGAGCTAAGAGGGACTCGCTAGTGAGGAGATGGAGAAAATTTGACTAGACCAACTCGTGCGGACGTAGTGCCCACGAAGTGGAGTCAAGATAAGTGTAACAATGCATCTTTCCGTAAGTAGAGAAGAGACAGTCGGTCTTGGGTGGCTTCTTGAAGGAAGCCACGTCAAGAACGAGGGTTGGCTTAGTCTAAATGAGCTTTGAAATAGTGTCCAAGCTCACATGGTAAAGGCAACGATGCAGCATATTCCGGTGTTCTAGAGAGAGAGAAAACTAGTGGCAAACACACGCGTAGATGAGGAGGAAGGAGAGGAGGCGGAGGAAGTACAACAAGACATATGATACATATCATTGAAGATTGAGGCACGAAGAACAATGACATGATTGTCGAGAGTCCTCATAGTGGCAGTGAAAGCAGAGTGCTCAATAGACAGGTGTAAGCATGAACAGAGAGCAGGTTGAGCTCAAGAGTAGAGACAGAGCACACTCAAAATGTACAAGGGGCCAGAAGGACCATTGAAGCTCACCAATCCCACACCCTTGACAGGCAATGAGGGACTATAACCTATGCAAACGGACCCAACTGATGCACCAAGAAGAGCACCAGGAAGTTACTATGATGACATGTCATGTGGTGTGTTGCTCTGGAATCAATGATCCAAGTGCCACTCGCCTCATGACCTGTTTTTGACACACAGCAAAGGGTCAGCACTCTGTGTCTATTGGACGCGCAGTAGATGACTCAAAAAAATGATGGCCAATAGACATTTATGACTTGCCAAGCCTGTTAGTATTGTCAGGTCCATCTTGATCACAAGCCGAATCAACTCCCCCAGAAGCATCTTCATGGGCAACGAACACACTAGTACAAACTATCTATGGACCGCCCGGATGTGAAAACACACTCACACCTTCCTAAATACATAGTGACAGCAGTTGGCGAGTCTCCTCAATTGTGCAATCCTGGGGGTCTTGATCACTGCTGCCACATGGGGAAGTGACAGTGTCTATTAGTTTCGTGGTCGCGACGTGACGCACACGTACTGTACTGATCACTGAATTTGTATGTCTCATTTTCCAGATCTCATGTTCCTTCAGTTCAAAAAACGTTCTGCCTCTATGATTATTGAAGTGTTCCTAATTCTACGAATTTTGTATAGATTTTTGTTCTTGAATTTCAATCACACACTGAGAAATTGTCGACCGGAGCGAGGATCTAAGGCAGAGAATCTGCCATGGTTGGTGTGCTGGCACTGTCACATGCATGTCGTACAAAGTGTGGTGTCAGACCACCTATCAGTGCGCTGACATCCTCTGTTGCTCTTGGCCTTTGCCGAGAGCAACAGCTGATGACAAACATGTGAATAGCACACTTGACCGTAAAAAAAAATTTGGACAAGCGTAGATTGTTCACATGCAATGCCGAAGTCTACGAACTCCCAAACCCTGTTAAAACTAGATGAATATGAATGCATGGAGCTTTGAATGCATGCATATAACTCATAAATTATTTTGGTTTCCCTCTAAAATTGTTGAACAAAAAATCGGTTCAAATTTGACCAAGCTATAAAACATTAAATTCGAATTGAAGGATCTGTGGGGTATGTTACGGGAAGAAATTTCCTCCATGTGTGCTGCCTAGAGACTGCGCATGATCCTGGTCCAGTCGTTGGACCGTTGGCACTCTGTGTAGCAATGAGTACTCCTGCAGCTAACATAGTGGACAAAGCGTCCACTACTAATACTCGCTAGGTACTGCTGCCCCTTGCTACGTTTCAACTTTCCCTTATTCCCTTGTGATATTGCTTTAATTCCCAGGGATTGACCAGTTGGGATAGAGGGTGATGAGGAGGCACCGGTGGAGGTGGGGCTCGCGAACTAGGAAAGAAGCATAGGAAGAGTTATGTTCACTATTGTAAAAAGCGAACTCTGATGATGCGTGACATTTGTCTCATGACCTTATGTTGTCTGGAGAATACAACAATGAGCCCAAGGAAGCAGCTGGAGTGACGGAGAAACTCGGAGAGGGCCACTTAGTTGAAGCCTATGAAGAGTTTCACGTGGTCCAGATGCGCCCCCATCATGATGGTGTCAAGGGCCCATAGCTGCATCCTGTCAACAGTCCCAAGGTGCACATAAAGGCGCATGGCATGCCTGCAGTAGTCAGCCGTGCACTCTGTGGGACCTTGACGGAGGGAGTGGAACCCATGCAGGCAAGCCACCCTCATGGCATGGGCCTCCGTCGCAATTAGTGTCAGGGCTAGCTCCAAACCTTGGCGTGGGTTTGCTCCAGTCCCAGTCCCGGTCTCACCAAGGAATGGACAGAAGTTGACCAAAGTCTCTCGCGGCGTGGCATAGAGAAGACCATGCATCTCTTTTGCTGCTGTCTGGACCTGGTGAGCATCGCATGTTTGGTACTGGCTGTGGTAGTAGGGCCAGATAACCTCAGAGTCGGCCCACACCTGAAATATGGTCTCCTTGCACTCAAATCCCTCATCACTTTCATAGTGAGGTGGAGGTGTCTCAAATTCCTTCGATTGCTCCTCCGTACAGAGGAAAAACTCAGGCTCAAGAGATGGTGGACGAGGTATAGGGAGACCACAAGAGAGAGAAACACCATCAAAAGTGAATTTTGCTGAACGTTGTGGCTGATGTTGATGACGTGATTGTGGCAGGATGGGAGAGTTATGGTTAATCGTCCCATTTTAATACACTGTGTAATGTGTGTATATTATACATGCAATATGGTAGGTTCCTAGAAGTTCACAGGTGTGTAGACATTACGTAGTACACCATTTAATCAGTGAACGAACTGTTAACATTGTTGAAGCACTTGTGAGTTCCTGTTGTTTCTTATGTTTGTCATGTTTTTTAATTTTATGTCTTTAGATATATAAGCTGACGTAGATCAGTCGATAAATGATATGATGGGTACATCTGTCGTTTCTCACATATGTCGTAAACTAATCGCAACACTGTGAGTTACTTGTTAACTCAAAACACCATAGTTTAGACATTGCTCAAGATTTGAATGGGGCCGCTCGCGTCATTTGCTCAACCTTGACGAAGTCTGCCCCCCCCCCCTCCCAAAACTCCTCGAGTGTATCTGGGGAGTGTATCTGGGGGTGTATTGTGCAAATGTAAAATGTTCGGACTTGTGTATTCCACTGTTCCATGTCGTCCCCCCCCTCAAAGACGTCGAGTGTATGTGGCGAGTGTAGCGTGTAGTGTATCTGAAATGTCTATCGATACGAGACATGTGAACACTTATGTGGTACCCTCTCTTTGTACACAAGTTTACGGATTCGATACCCCTCATATACACACTCCAATACACCGCCCCAATACACTTTTGACCTGGAGGGGAGGGGGGGGGGAAGAGGGCTATCCATACCCCCCCTCCATATCGAGAGTGTATTGGGGTTGTGTATCGGAGAGTGTCGCGGATAGACACTCAGAACTACGACTTGTGTATTTTCGATAACCACCGTCCATACGCATTCCATAACAGGACCCCGATAACCAGTCGCGGACCCCCCCCCCC
>SZWC01001479.1:244390-273660 GCA_023375785.1 Penium margaritaceum
CCCCCCCCCCCCCCCAAAAGCACCTCGAGTGTATCTGGGGAGTGTATCTGGGGGTGTATAGTGAAAATGCGAAGTGTTCGAACTTGTGTATTCCAATGTTTGAAACCTCATCCCCGCAGTACAACTATGGAGTTTGCTTTAAGTTTGGGATTTCCTAACAAACATAATGCACCAAACCCCCAGTGTAACAAAGGGGTTAGCTTCTGGTTTGATGGCAAGAACTGTCAAAGGCGAAGTCAACTAGTCTCAACGTTCTTGCTTCCGACATCGGCGATACCGATGTCAAAAGGGAGCGACGTCACTCTCGAAGTCAGCGATGTTCGACTCGGTTGGCGAAGTCGCCTTGCTATTTCCTAGCGGGCATTCTCGCCCTGTACACGTGGACGCGAGTGTATGTTTTGGACCCAAATACCCATAATATGAATACTTCACCCACCGGAGCCGAAAGATCATAAGTGCGCGTTACAACAAAGGAAGATACAAATGGGTTCGGTAAGAGAAAACAAGCATAACACAAATAGTATATGAACACAAAATAGGTCAGTCAACAAGTACATGTCCATCACCTATTTGAAAATAACTTGAAAAACATGAGAAGTCAAAGCAAGTTCGATGAAGCTTCTAGGGTATTATACACTGAAATACTTGTGTATCTAGAATGTACACGTAACTTCTGGGAAGTATTCCTATTCATGGGAACTCATTTCCATGAAACATCCTCCCCATATGTTGTAGAATTGTACACTAGTTTACCCGTGTGTACTTTTGGGGTGATTGACCATAAATGGGATGGGAGGAGTAAACTACCTAAAAGATGATGTACCTCCAGCGGATCCTCCTGACGTTTGCTATGAGGCTCCTTAACGTACCCTCAATAAGTTTGGGATCTCCTCCAGAATGTCATTGTGATGAAGCTGCTGGCGGCACATCTCATCCTATGCGCAAGGAAGCTTGTCAATCACAAGTGACTACGACTGTGGACTCATGACGCCCAAGCAGGAAGAAGAAAGGGAGTTTGCCAAACCCTTGTCTCCATCACAAACCGGCACCATGGGGCCGCTCAGTATGGATCCTAACTTGGACGTTATCATACAAGAAATTGACAAGTTCTTTGAGGATTCAAAACATTGGCACAAAGTGATGTTTTGACTCCAAGAATGATAACGTCAGTACAACTCATGATGATGTCAGCAAAACTATGCCGGTGAACAAACACTGGCATGAAAATACTAGCATAAGTTATCTTAGAAAAGCTGCCCTTTTTTTCTTTGCCTCATGCGGACTCCCCGTGACTAAGGAGAGGAGATTACCTTATCGTCCCATCCACCCACACCTCTCACTCCTCCTTCACTTGCCTCATGTACTTCTTACCCAGTACCCAACATACCCACTTTTTCCACAACAAAGGATTACCTCTGCCAAGTTCCCAATTCTACTCATTGACTCTAGCATAACCAAAGGATGGGCTTATCCAAACTTTGATTGTTTTCAATCAATCCGTCTCTTGAGAAGGTTTTCATTGGAATGAACAGGATAACCCCGGCCCAGTCAGAGAGTGATGTCCCTCAATCCAATGAGCCCTGTGATGATCCTCAGGTTTGATCTGCGCCTTTATGCTTTTGGAGGTCACTATCACTTGACTGGTGATATTATGCCCTTCGTGCTATACATCCTACCCAAGATGGACTAAAGGAGGGGTGGATTTTTATGATCAACTCTTGAGGTTCCAAAAAAACTCACCCTATGTTTACGGCTGCATATGTGTTACACAGCTACTACAATGCTCCACAGCTTCACAACAATTATACAATATTGCTGTACAACAATTCTGTGTTGCATTTTTAGAGATCAAGGCATTAATAAAGGTTGCTGCTACTACAACACTACTATTGCTGTTGTAGCAGCTACTACTGTTGTTGCAGCAGTAGCTACTGCTGTTGTAGCAGTTGTTACTACAGTAGTTGTTGTTGTTACTAAGCTGTTGTAACTGCTGCCACTAATACAATGCCGTTGTTTTCGTCACTGGTGGTGCTATAGTAGTTGTAATGCCGCTACTGCGCTGCTGCCACCTCTGTTGCTACCGCTGTATTACTGTTATTGCTCTTCATCGCCACCACGAGCTATTTCTTTGAGCTGCTTCTCCTTTTTTTTTTTTCTTTTTTTTTTTTTCTTTTTCCCGTTGTACCCCAGGGTGCAGCTAGACAAGCTCTTGCTACTACCTGACAATGGCGATGCCACTCCGTGTGGCTGCTGTTGCCACTACGGTTGGAGCGTTAACTCATGCCGTCACTTGTGGTGTTACCATCCACTTTGGCAGCTGTGTAGTGACATCAGTACTGCTGACGTTAGGGTGATGTCTCGTTGCTCTTGACGCTTGCTAAGACGGGTTCCAATACATGGCTGTTGCAATTGACTCACTACTGTTGCCGGTGTGGCGTCCCTATAGTGTAGCTCAGTAAGAAAGGTCTTGCAGCTCAAATACCATGAGAAACTTCTAGGAAGCTTCCTAGCCTTGCCACCGCTGACATGACGACACTATCTTGTCAGCTAACGGACTAGGAAGCAATCAGGTAGAAAAAATGACAATGGTTGGGCTATGGAGACGTGCAAAGTGTCATAAGCTCCAATACCTTAGCAATGCAGAGAGAATTGACAATTGACAAGAACACAACATAAATGCTTGCAACTGCACATGGGGGGTGATGCACGTGGCGGTGTCAGTTTTTCCTGAACCAATCCAAAACCACCATTTTTGCCATACCTCTACACATAGTCATCCAAATGCAACACTACCTGAACCCAAAGAAGCAGAATCTTGAGCCGGACGCTACTGCTGATAACATGCACAGGCCTGACATCAATTAATGGACACACAATGTAAAACATGAAACTGAGGATGAGGAGCCAGACCACTGAGAAAATTCTAGCAACCGTAGAAACATTGTAGAGGACTCCAACAAGCGCCTGGGTCGTTGTGATGGCTGTCCGACAGCTACTGGTGGGTGGAGCCACCACCTGTGGGTGGTCTGATGCCAGTTGACTCTGTATGAGGAATATGCTAGAGCATGGACACGGTTGAGTGGTCATAGTAAGATGTATAGATAGACGGTGATAACTAACATCACAAAACAATGATTTTCATATTGTAGAGTGATGTAACAAATGGGGATGCACAATTACTACAACAAGGGACAGAGCATGAGATCCTCACACATACCTTCACTGAGCACTACATACTAGGCCGTGGCTATGCTTCTAGCCACACAAACTTGCTTGTTTTCTTCCACGATACAGCACTTCTCCCAATTAGGAAGGCATAACCAGTCTTCAGTGGCATTTGCCGAGTCACTGTCTGTGAACCCATCTGTAGTGACTGAGAGCAATGCTATGAAGTGCAACCCTGTATGCTCTGTAGAGAGCGCGTAGTCCACGGCGCTAAGTGAAACTTCAAGATTATGCTCCCTGGGACATTGGGAGAACTGGGAGAGGAAGTTCACTGAAGGCAACATCAGCACGAATGGTGGTGGCAAGATATATCAAGGAAACCAATCACCCTCAGGTAGTTAATCATATCTACCATCTCCCCTAGCTTGGACACGTTCAGTGACTTGAGTAGTGTCTGATCTGTTGAAGTCATGGGGGTAAAAGCAAACGGAAATGTGGAAAGAAAAGATGCAAAGTGCTCCCTTAGGCTTCTGACATATGTAGCTTGGTGGACATTCTAGGTGCGTTTTGAGTGATCACGTTCCAAGTCCATGCCAGGGAGGCACGGGCGGGTCCGAGGTCCTTCATTTTAGATGTGGACTTGAAGAGAGATTTTACGGACTGTACTGTAGCAGATTTGGGAGATACAATCAGCAATTCATTGACATAGACGAGAATGGCCACAAGGTGGGTAGTGGGAGCACTCAGAAACTGCAGGATCAACTGTGCTTCTATGTAGACCAGCCTTCTGTAGAGTGGAAGTTATTCTTGGTTCCAGCAATGGGAGGATCGCTTCAACCCATAGAGGAATTTACATAGATTCCACACTCAGTTTGTTCCATCAGTGAACCAGGAGGTTGGACCATGTAAAGCTCCTTGTCAAGTCTGGCTATAGAAAGACATTGTTAACATCCATGTGCTCCAACTCCCAATCATGTTAATCCACCAAGCTGAGGAAGGCTCCGGCGGTGGTGTATCAACTGACTAGAGTGAACATCTCATAAAATTCAATACAAGGGTTTTGAGAGAACCCCTCGGCAGTGAGCCTAGCCTTACATCACTCGACGGTGCTGTCTGGTTTTCACTTTCGATGGTAAATCCACTTGGCTGAGACCACCTTCCGTCTTGGTGGAAGATCCACTGGTCTGTGGACACCATGGTCAGTGAGAGCATCGATCTCTTCTTGTATAGTCGTATTCCACAGAGTGGAGTCATCGGTGTGGCATGTGTCGTAAATAGTTAGTGGTTCAGGTGGGAGCGGGGAGAGACCCAGCAGCGACAAAGCAGGAGGCAACATTTACAGTGACAGACATATCCAAAGCCATGAAAAACTCTTTCTCAATGAGGAAGTAACCAAGGGAGGAGCTAGGGTGAACAACAAAAGTAACAATGGGAGAGGCAGTGGTAGTGAGCCCTAGAACACAAAGGCCGGGCTCACCAAAGACAGTGACACAAGGCACAATGGCAGGAGGAGAGTACAATCCCCTGGTAAGGGAGGAGTGAACTCTCCCTGGAGCAACTGTAGGAACACATGTGCTGGGAGAGCGAGAGGAAGATGGACGAGTCTGAGATGGGAGAGCTGAAAATTTTCCACCACAGACATTGGGAGACTAAGTTCTGGTTTGAAGACCCCTACTGGCGAAGGCAATTCACTTGTCAGGTCGTTGTACCATCCAACAGTGAGCTGCAACAAATTTTATTGGAGTACCACGACACTGGTCCAGGTGAACACTTTGGCAAGGACAAGACACTCTAGAAGCTGGCGAGATGTTACTGGTGGGAATGGATGCAGTGTAACGTGAAGAAAACTTATGCAAGTTGTGCAACGACTGTCGATGATGAGATCATTGCCGCAAGAGGCCACAAGGATTGCTCCAATTCCTCCTTGTTCCAACAGAGCCATGGGTTGAGATCAGCATGGATTTTGTGACAGGGCTGCCTACCACTATGAAGGATTATGACGCCATCCTCGTGGTGGTGGACCAATTTAAAAAATGTCATACTTTATCCCTATGACGACCACCGCCATAGAGGTAACCACACGTCTCTTTCTAATCCAGATAGTGCAGCTTTACAGCATGCCACATACTATCACCATTTTTTGAGTAAGTTGATGATGTGTTATTGCAGTTGGATCTAGCTATCAGTGATGATCCATCCACAAACCAACGGGCAAATGGGACAGACCAATCAGACACTCAAACAATTTTTTCTTCCTTTATGCGAGCCACATGACACTAATTGGGGAGCAAAACTGTTGACTGCCAACTCGCACACAAACATGCAACTTCCACCACAATGGGTGAAAGTCCATTTGAGGTAGTTTACGGCAAACTTCTCACCATACTAGCAGGATTTTACAAGTAGAGCAATAGTCCTGTTTTTGACATCCACCGACGAGACTTCTCCAGTGTTTGGGAGGAAACATGGTAGACTCCTAAAAAAATGCAAGTACTTTTGAAGCAATCAATGGACCAACATCATTGCTATGACATGTTCAACACTTTCGATCACGCCTTACTCAGCTCAACGAACATCAAAATCTGTGAACAAGACTTTGCCAAGCTTGAAATGCAATGGTTGGGCCTGTTTGAGATTGAGTGAATGAAAAATCCAGTCATCGCTTGACTCCCCTACCGAACAGCATGGCGATCCACCCATTCTTCCACGTTAACAAATTCAAGCACTACCTAGATCCCTGTGAAAACTTCCCCAGCCGAGATGTCACTCCACCACCTCCTATCCAAGTGGACAAGGGTATGGAGTACGTGATTGAAGAAATCCTTGGACATAAACGTCGTAAAAAATATAAAGTATCTGGTCAAATGGCATGGTAACTATGCTACACTTAACATCTGGGTGCCGTACGACAACCTCCAAGACAATCGTCTGGTTGATAGCTACTACAAGCGTCAATGGACTACGTCTGCTAACACACCAAGAAGTTGCGGCTAAAAGGGGGAGAATTGTTACATCACAGATGTATACAGTCCCTAAACTTTGCTAGTGCATATTTCTATCCTTACTTTACGGCCCACCATACATCGACCTCAAGAGTTTAATCCTATTTGGCTCGGAGCATTTTGGCCACCTTGCCTGACTTCTGTTGCTTTGCTTTCGAAGTTTCTTACACTCTCAACCACTTTCATGAAAGGTCGACAGAATTATCACAAAACAGACATCAATACATTTGTATTGATGTCTTGATACTATTTGGTGGAATTCTTGACAGTGCTAGACCTTACAAAACCACGCCTTGATATTCTCAAAACCCCCCGACTTCTTGGCGGAGTTTCTTGGAGTGACCACTCACAAGGTGACTTCGCATGCGTCGCTTGGCTCGAGCACCCAAGACTGAACACATGCCTCATTGTTCTTCAAAGTGACCACTCATGACGCGACATTGCACACGTTGCTTGGCCCAAGCGCCAAAGACCCGATACATGCCTTATTGTGATTTGTTTCATTGTATGTATGTGCTTGACATGTTTGACACTTTTCATTGAAGCAAATAAAGTGCTAAACATGAATGATCCATCTGTCCCAATTCCTTGGAGTGCCTTTTGTTCTGTACATCATCGCAGTGAACCACCCACATTCCGCTGAACGCCAGCCAAATCACTGGACGTGGCCAAGAGACATGTGAGACGTGGAGCAAAAGGATTGCTTAGTCCAAGTGGAGACCAAGGAAATGAAATAAATCGTAAGTGGAAGCATCCACAGTGGCCTGGACTCCTGGCAAGTTTGCAGCTATTCTGAATTTTGCACCACTCATTGAGAAGGTTGAAGGGGGTTTTCCCAACGGACTTGCCTCTGCAACAAAGCGTCAATAATCAGATAGACATGAAATGGGGAGGTAGGACGACGGTGAAGGAGACCTTTCAGGTGAGCGACCAGGAGTTGACTGAACTCAAATAGCTGTTGGACAAGATTCTTGGTTAGGGGTTCATTATGCCATCCACGTCACCCTAAATGACACCCCTACTTTTTTTTAGGACGAATACCAGAGAGATGCGGATGTGCATGGACTACCGAGTATTGAACAACATTGACTTCAAGAATCGCTTTCCCCTTTTGCTAACAGACAAATGTTTTTACCAAATTTGTGGAACACAAGTTTCTGCCAAAATTGACTTGCACTGCGGCTGTCATCAGATCCGCGCACCCGTGGATCCGCGTATTCGCAATGAGGACATCAAGAAGACAGCATTTTTTTACTGAATACGGGTAGTTTGAGTTCACGGTTATGCCTTTCAGGTTAAAAAAATCACCGCTATCTTAGTGGTTTGTTACTATGTTGGTTTACTAATCTATAGAAGTGCAGTTTCTACTACAATCAGAGGACCATAGAAGGAGGTACGGATTTTATTGCACCTTTTTTTGGGTTCTTTTTGGCTGGGAATCTTCCTCAGCTTCAACCAAAAATTTCTTCGGTATCCAACCTTTGGCAATAGAAAGGGCCTGGACAGTAAATAGTGTATTGGCATGTGCATGAGGTAGCGCATGCCCTTTACCAACTCCTAGAGAGTTGGAGAGCTACACACTACATAGTGCTACACATACACATGGAGCATCCTTCCTGGCTTACGTGCATCCAAGGTTGGAGAGCAACATCTACTACATCATCTCCAACATCCAAAGCAGTCACATCACTTGTCTATGAGGACACACCTGCCTCAAGCTTCTGATTGATGGAAATCTAAGGTGTACCTTAACATGTTAAGCATAATCAACAGTGGACAATGATAGCTTCTGGAGGAAGCCACCCGATCAAAAGGCTCTACCATGAAGATGGATGAAGCTTCCTTCATCATGAAACTTCACCTAAGCTGAATTCAGAGCCAAGAAACAACACAGAGCTGGATGAATCTTCCTCTACAAGGAAGCTTCATACGTGCAAAGGTAAGAGGTGACTGTTGTCACAATACACAAGAGATTCTCCTCAAAGGCGGTCAACCATGTGTATGAAAGGCGGTGGCCCTGACATATCTCAAAATCTCCACATCTCCAAATCTCTATGGTGTTCATTCTCCACCTTCAGTTCTCGAGTCAAGAGCTTGGTCTCATATGGAAAGTACCTTCTAGTTTTCCTAGCTGTATTCTGCCCTCTAGTCTCTGCAGCATCTACAAGGCCTTACAAGCCTTGCGTTTGTGCAAGTATTCACACTTAAGCTCTTGAGCACCTCTGAATTGGACACCGTTGGATATCCCTCCAAGGTTCCTATAAGCCTGGCACTTGTGTGCTCGCCTGGGAAGAGGTTACAACAAGTATTTCAGACACAAAAGCCTCAACTCTCCAGAACTTTTGACTATAGCTTCTCAATCACCACCATTGCCTTGGTCCTAAAGGTCTCTACAGGGGTGCTCAAGCCAGGACTCTGTTGGAGTATGCTCTGAAGATCCCTGTTAAACTGCCACTTACGTGCTAACCCAGGTGGAAGACGCCTGACTACTTGGATTCCACAATACTTTGAAGATGGTGGCAACGTCAAGACTTCTTGAGTGAACAACATTGAAGGCCTTGCAAGGATTTTTCCCTTCTGGGATGCCACGTAGCTCAGTTCTTTGTACATAGCTGTGTTCAAGAAGATACATACTTGTACTTTGTACTGTTTATTAAGAGATGACAAGTTTCTCTGGTGTACATGATATCTTACCAAGCTTCAAGATCTTTGTACTAGCAGCAAGGAACGTAGACCTTGCTTCCACAAACCAAACCACTTCCACTGCATAATATTTGACATGGTATCAAGGCATAGGTGGTGCTTCTAGCAAGATTAGTAGCTAATGCAAGTCTTGTGGATTGGTGTAGCTACGCTTCACCATCCCTGTACAGTCCCAGGAGTAGACTTCATTTGTCTCCTCTCAAGAGTGAAGAGCAACAGGCCTTCAGGGAATTTGGCCTCCATAATTCCAAGGATCATCAAGCATGATGGAGGGTAATGGTTCTCCCATCCAGGATGATTAGTTTGTTCTACATGGCTTGCGCATGGGCCAGGAACAACGGCATCATGTCGTAGACCACACACAGTGCCAAGCAGCAGAGGCATACCGCTTGACAAAAGAGGCATGGCGTATGGCTCAATGTGAGGCCATAGCGCGTTAGGTTGTGGAGCACAAGAGAGAGGTACTGAGGCAACAGCTTAGAGCCCAAGAGATCCTACGTTAATAAGAGCAGCTCACACGTGCTGATGAAGCTACTCACAGGCAGAAATTGCTGTAGTCACATGTGGATCAAGCTCAGATTGCTCATTTGTTGTAGAAACTTATCTGGTTTCAACAATAGCTGCAACAGCAGCAACAACAGAAACAACCACAGATGTAGTGACAACAGGGGTCACAAACAACATCTCCGTATCAGCCTCAAGCAAAACCTACTCCATTCGTGCAACCAGTCATTCCCCCATAGGCACAACCTGGAGCACTTGTTCATGGAGGTGTGCCAGAGCAACAGCAAGTTGCTCCAATGGTGCCACCCATAGCACCATATCAGGCACATGTGTCACCAGATCATATGGTGTAACCAGTAATAGGAGCTTCAGCTACAACAATGCTAGCAACTCAGCCAAATCCAGTCCTTCATTTGCAGCAGAACCTGGTTCAAGGCCCACTAGCATCCGTACAAGGAAAACTCTCCCAACAGTTAGAGGAAATCACACTTACTTTAGTAGCATCACTAGAGCTGTGCGAGATCTCCATCAACAAGTTCGACAGAGGGGACTTCGAGCACTGGATGCACAAGCGCAAACAAGTCGCTCAGATCCACTGCCTTTGGAATATCTACACTGAGTATTACTCTCCTCCACCATCAGGATCGCCACCACTAGTGGTGACAGAGTTTGGATATTTCACCAAAGCTGCATGTATGGTGCTGCCAAATCAGCTCGCTACTTGTATCCAACAAGCGATTTGAATGTACAGGGGAACTTTTGAGCCTACAAGACAAGTATGGTCCTATCTGCTGAGGTTCTACATGTCTGGAGACTCCACCTTCAAGTCCCACCTCCTCACCAAGATGTCGCATATCAGCCTTAGCAGCTTTGACAGCGTTGAGACCTACATCAACAATGCAAAGTCACTTTGCGATAAACTCTTAGTGTCTGATGCTCCAGTTTCAGATCTTATTTTTGCAACATTCCTCCTCAACGGCTTGACTGGCGATTGGAATGACGTGCGCAAGGTTCTAAATTTCAAGCATGAAGTAGAGCTTACAGAGACCTAGGTCTGCAATTTGTTGCTCACTGAGCAATGCGGCCATCCATTGGCAAAAGAAAAAGAGTGCACACTCTTGAATGTGACTTATGAAGGTGTCAGTGGAGCAGTCAGCTCTCCTCAGCCAAACTCATCCAAATTTTCTGCAAAATCTAGTCCAAGCATTGACAAGCGTAGCTCCAACATCCACCAGCCTGGGTCACAACCCGTAATCGTATGCTCATATTGGAGCAGGAATGGGCACAAGGTCAAGGAGTGTTGAAAGAGGATGAGAGAGGAAAAATAGCCAAAGCAAGGGAGCCAGTCAGGAAGTACGGGGAGGGAGGGGGAGAGTGATGACAAGGAAGCAGAGGCTTAGAACCAAACAGGAGGTGAGAATTAGAGTAAAAAAGAAGTTTTTTGACTTCTCAAGATCTGACTTTCATCTTTTGGATACTCCAAGTACCAAGCATCTTTGCTCAAGGGACATGTGGTACCTGGACAGCAGATGCACATCACATGTTAAGTTTGGCAGATCATGCCTTCAACACCTCCAGTGTTGTGGAAAAAGCTATGTCAGTGTAGCAAAAAACTGGCGTGTGCCTGTTAAAGGAAGAGGGAAGATGACGTTGACGGGGTTCAATGGAGCTGAAGAGAAATTTGGGGATGTTTTGTACGTCCTTCAGATCATTTTCAACCTCCTCTTGGAGAATCAATGAAGCAAGGAATGCACATTGTGAGCATCAAGAATCAAATCTCCTTGAAAGTTAATGAAGCTAAAACCTTTGCTGAAGGCCATATCTACTCCAGCAGCATGATTCAGCTCAAAATCAAATAAATGATTGAAGAGTACCCAAGGTCCACCTTTCAAGCTGCAAATTGACAGGGGGCACGCGACTTCCTTGGTAACTAACAACTTCGTTGTGGGAGTCGACAGAATGGACCCACTTGTGCCAAGGCACCTCAGGCTTCAAGGAAGGCATACATCAGCTACAAAATGGCAACATTGCTCTTTATCCCAAGTTTTATTGGTGCATCTTGTTCTTTGGTGGACAACAAGATAACAATAGCAAGTGCAACAAAGACGGGGAGCAAGATGGGAGCTTCACTTTTAAGTGATGCGGTAATTCATACATTCGTATTCCCATTCCTCCCTTCAATAGGCTGATAGCACATCGGACAACTCCCATTCCAAGTCTCGGTGGGACAACCATGGCTCACGCGGTCGTGCCTGCCGCTTCACAAAGCGGAAACTCACCAAACCAGATTTTTGGAGTGGCCAACAGCTCGTCTCAATGGCCCCAGCAACAGATAATGTTACTTCTGCCAATGAGCAGAACATGCGAGCAACAGTTCTGTTGCATAACACGCTAACAACAACATCTTCTGCTGGCAGTTCATAAGTCACAGTAAGAACTTTCATCGTAAAATCATAATTTTGCTTTCTGGTGAAGCCCACAGAACAGCAAACATCGACGCGACTGAAGTAGGTATTCTAAGTAACAACTTAGTATTCAGCAAGCATTACTGGAGGAAATTACACCTACACAACTGAGCATGAGAATCTGGCCACTGAAGACCCTCCTGGCCACTTTTGTACTGCTCTTGTAGCTCCAAATGCAGGGGGAGGCCCATTAACAAATTTTCTGCACCTCGGACAGGTTGCTCCAACTCAGCAGCAGGTGGACTAGACTGGGCAAGAGAAAGTTGTTTTCGAGGCTCATGTTGAACCTAGTTGGCCAATTCCATTGGAGGGATTGCTCCTTCATGAGGCGACCGATGTTTTTTTGGCATGGCCCGAACTCAATCCACCCAAAACCTTTATTTTGCTGGAATTTACCCAAAACAATTCCAACGGCATCCAAAGTCGGTGTGTCACGGGTCCCAGCAGCCAAAAGTGCCAAAAACAAGGTGAATAATTTTCTCTTTTCTCTCAAAGCCGACATTGACTTCTTTCTCCCTCACTCTCTCACCGAGAACACAACTCCACTAAAAAATCTTGACAAAGACTCTTTGGAAGCCGCTATAGGAATTTCTTTGGAGATCCGCAGCGGAGAAATGGAGTCGTTGCACCAGTGCACCATTTGAGGGGCAGTGTTGGAGTGGTCAATTACTATCCTGGTTTACTGCTCCATAGAAATGCAGTTACTATTGCAACCAGATAACCAAAAGAGGAACTATGGATTTTACTGTGCCTTTTTCAGGATTTCTTTGGTTGGGAATCCTCCTTAGCTTGAAGCAGGTATTTCTCTGGTGTCCAGCCCCTGTGGGTGCAAAGGGCCTGGACTGTAAATAGTGTATAGGCATGCGCACAATGTAGCACGTGCCCTTTACCAGCTCCTAGAGAGATGGAGAGCTACAAATTACACAGTGTGCTACACATACACACAGGGCAGGATCACATAATCCTGTCTGGCTTATGTGCATCCAAGGTTGGAGAGCAACATCTACTACATCATCTTCAACATGCACGAGGTCTGAAGCAGTCACATCACCTGTCTATGAGGAGATACTTGCTTCAAGCTTCTGATGGATGGAAATCTACAATCTACATCAACGTGTGCCGCTGAATCAACGGCGGAGAATGATATCTTCTAGAGGAAGCCACCTGATGAAGAAACTTTACCATGAAGCCGGATGAAACTTACTTCACCAGGAAGCTTCACCAAAGCTGAATCTAGAGCCACTTAACATCACAGAACTAGAAAAGCTTCCTCTGCAAGGAATATATGTACCTGCAAAGCTAAGAGGTGACTGTTGCAACCACACACAAGAAGTATTGACCTCAAAGGCCGTTAACCACATGTACGTAAGGTGGTGGCCATGACATATCTCCAAATCTCCATGGATTTCACTCTTCACCTTCAGTTCCTCTATAGTATCTGCAAGGCCTTATAAACCTTGCGTTTGTGTAAGGCTTCGCACCTAAGCACTTGAGCGCCTCTGAATTGTACACTGTTGGAGATCCCTCAAAGGCACTTGGTACCTATGTGCCAGCCTGGGAGGAGGTTGCATCAACTCTCTCAGACATATCAGCCTCAACTCTCCAGAGCTTTAGACTTCAGCTTCTTAGTCATCACCATTGCCTCGGCCCCTGAGCTTTTTACAAGAGTGCCCAAGCCAAGACTCTGCTGGAGTTACTCTGAAGATTCCTAGTAGACTGGCACTTGTGTATCGGCCTAGGTAGAGGATGCCTGACTGCCTAGAGACCAGAATACCTTGAAGTTGGTGGCAGCGCCAAGATCCCTTGCGTCGACAACCTTGAAGGCCTACGGAGGATTTGTCCCTTGTGGGGTGCCAAGCATCTCAGTGCTTTGTAGATAGCTGTGTTCAAGCAGATACATACTTGTACTTTGTGCTTTATGCTATCAATCAAGATGTTACATTTTTCTCTTGTGTACATGCTCTCTTGCTAAGCACTAAGATCCATGTGCAAGCAGCAAGAACGTAGATCTTGCCGCCACAACCCAAACTACTTCCGCTGCGCAAACTCTGACACCCGCAGCGTTTATGATGGAAGTCTACAACATTTTTTTGCCATACCTTGACGACTTCATCATCGCGTACGTTGACGACATCCTGGTGTATAGCCTTACCTAGAAGGAGTGTAATGGACATGTGCAAAACCTTTTCAAGATTCTACAACGAGAGAAATTCTATGGAAAACCCTTGAAATACAACTCTGGCACCATTTGATCAAGGTTATGGACCAAATCATTTCCGCCGGAATCATCATCATGGACCCAGAGAAAGTTGAGGTGATCGTTGATTGGCCGACACCGACTAATGTTCGGGACGTCCAACTGGTTTTGGAATTTTGCAACTACTATTGTTCATTCATGAAGACTATGCCCAAGTGTTAGTGCATTTTTGCGATCTCACTCGCAAAAACACCGACTGGAGTTCAAGGGACAACAAACAAGAAGCCTTTACTCTTTGAGAAATGCGTAGAATTCAACGCCAATCCTAGGATTGGCGGATCCAACGACGGACTACGTAATGGCCATTGACGTGTCTGATTGTACCGTCAGAGCCGTTCTCCTTGAAGATAATGACAGTGGAGAACAGCCGTTCGCGTACAAGTCACAAAAAACATGCGTGCTGAAGTTTAACTATGTGGTACATGACAAAGAAATGCTCACAGTTGTGCATGCATTCAAAATGTGCTAGTGATACTTGGAATGCCGACAATGCATCGTTTTCACTGACCACCACACATCCAAAATTCTCAAGAATCAGTTGGATTTGAACTGTCAACAAACCAAATGGATGGATATCTTCAAGTCAAAATTCAATCATGACATCGAATGCCAACCTGGAAAAACAAGTTTAGCAGATGCTCTGAGTTGGTGACCAGACTTGACAGTCGAGATACACACTTCACTTATCAAACAAGACGGGTACCTCACAAGGTTTTTTCCACAAGGTTACAAGACGTTTGGCATGTACAACAAGACTAAATTCTGGTTTGACGACCCCTACAGTTGACGACAGTTCAATTGCCAAGTTTTGGTACTACAAAACAAAGTGTTACAACAGATGCTATTTGAGGAGTGCCACAAAACAGGTCCAAATGGACACTTAGAAGAAGACAAGACGCTCAAGAAGCTGACAAATAAGACTGTTGGGACCGGATGCAAACTGATGTGGAAACCTTCTGAAAATAGTGGGGCACCTCTCATTGCAAAGAATCTAACCACACGAGGCCACCTCTCCTCTCCTTGTTCCAGTGGACTACTGGGTCGACATTAGCACGGATTTTGTCAGTGTTGTCTGCCACTTTGGAGGACTATGATGCCATCCTCGTGGTGATGGAACGATTCTAAAACATATCACACTTACATCCAACGAAGAAAACCTTCACTGCGGAGGGAACAACATGTATGTACCTAAACCGGATAGTACAACTGCATTGCGTGCCGCGTTGCATCATTAGTGACAGAGACGGTCACTTCACTATCCATTTTTGGTGACGCATTATGGCATTAAAATCCAGCTTTCAATGGCATTCCATCCTCAAACCGATGTGCAGACCAAGCAGACCGATCAGATGATACAACAAATTCTTCCCACATTATGTGAGGCACATGACACTGATTGGGCAGCCAAACTGCCGACGGCCGAGTATGCATTCCGTAACTTCCACCACAACAAATAGTCTATTACAAACTTCCCACCAAAATGTCAGGAATCCAAAGCTAGAGAAACATTCTCGCGGTAGACATCCACCGATGGGACCACACTAGTAAGACACTTGCAACGGCACAAGCAGCTATTAAGCGAGCAGCTGACCAACATCGATCTGATGATGTGTTGAACGATGAAAATCGTGTCCGGATTAGTTGGACAAATATCAAACTTTGTGGACAAGACTTTGTGAAGCCCAAACCCCTTATGGTTTGTTCTGTTTAAGATCGAGCGAACGCAAACTCCTGTCATCGGTTGACTTTGCCTACCTGACAGAATGTCGATCTACCCAGTCTTCCACAATAGCATGCTCAAGCACTACCAATACCCAAGTGAGAGTTTCCCCAACCAAGATGTTCCTCCTCTGCCTCCTATCTAGATAGACGGGGATGCGAAGAATGTGATTGAAGACATCCCCAACCATCGACGTCGTGGGAAAACAACCAAGTATCTTCTCAAGTGGCACGGCTACGACATCACGCAAAATGGTTTGGAGCCCTACGATAACCTCTGAGACGTTGATCATCTGATTGACGACTAGTACCGTTGTCACTAGTTTATGTTGGTTAACGTGCTTGGATGTCACAGTAAAGGGGGGGATAAGTGTTACGTTCTTGACATACACGAGTCCGTAAACTTTGTGAGTGGGCATTTATGTCCTAACATTCATGGCCTACCGCCTAAGGATTTCAGGATTTTCAATGCCAATTGGCCGTGGGCATTTTGGCCATCTGTCCCAACCTCCGGTGTTTCACTTGTGAAGGATTTGAGAGTTTTGACCACTTTCCAAAAGGTTCAACAGAATTATCACAAACCATACTGATGCTTTGATACTTTTTGATTGACTTCTCCATGATGCTAAAATTTGTAAAAACTGCGCCTCAATAGTCTTGAAACACCCCGGATTATCGGCAATTCTTTTCAAAGGGACCGCTCATGACGGGTCGTTGCACGCATCGCTCACCTTGAGTGCCAAAGACTCAATAAATGTTACTTCCCTGAGGTATGCGAATCCCTAAACTTTAGGAGTGGGCAATTCTGTCCTTACGTTCATGGCCCACAGCAAAATGAATTCAGGATTTGAATGCCATCCAGCCCAGGGAATTTTGGCCCATTGCCCAACCTCTGGTGTTTGGTTCAAGAGGTTTTAGACAACTGCAACCACCTTCCAGAATGGTCGACAGAAGTATCACGAACTCTATCCATGTTTTGATATTGTTCAGTCAACTTCTTGACGATGCTAGACTTTTCTAAAGAAGCACCTCAATGTTCATGAAGCCCCCCGACTTCTTGGTGGATCTTGTCAAATCAGCCAATCACTCCACGGCCTCGCATGCGTCGCTTGGCTCAAGCGCTGAAGACCAGGCATATGCCTCATTCTCATTTTCGGAATTTTACATATGTTGACATCTGTCACCAAAGTACACTCACTGCTTAGAACAAACTATCCATTTTTCCCAAACACCCGCGTCGTCTTTTGTCCCACACTTCATCCCTGTGAACCATTTTCAAATGTATCATGAACTCTGTCAATGTTTCAACATAGTTCGGTTGACTTCTTGACGACACTAGATTTTTACAAAGGAGCGTCTCGATATTCTCAAAACCCCCCAACTTCTTGGCAGAGCTTGTCAAATCAGCCGACCACGGCAAAGCCTCGCACACATTGCTCGGCTCAAGAGGCAAAGACCCAACATATCCCTCATTCTAATTCTTGGCATTGCATATGTGCTTGACTCACTTGACACTTGTCATCAAAGTACACTCACTGCCTAGTACAAATCATCCATTTGTCCCAAACACCCGTATGGTCTCTTCTACCGCACCTCATCTCTGTAAACCACTTACGTTCTGCTCGGTGTAACACTTTGTACCAGAGCACAGCGACACTGGGGGGACAGCAGACATATTTACTACCTGGCAAGAACATTGTATGAGTCCTCGGTACATCTTCATCGTTTAAAAAATCATAGAAATTGCGACGACAATATTGAATGGAAAGAGCACACCCGGCGATGTTCAGCAGTCTCCAGCGAGTACTCCAGTGATGGCGGATCAGTAGTACGCAAACAACGACGCTCTCCAGGTGAACCAGGTGGCACTGGAAACTTTTGTGGCAAATGACGTAGCACCAACGAACCCGGCGGTCAATCCGATGACGGACCCCTTGGTCTCGGCAATCCCTTTGTCCATGCTACAGCCTATTGGGACGACACCTGGCACAATGGGAGGCACCAGCCGACACGCACAAATTGATGAAGACTTACACCAGAAATTGTTGGGACTCGAGGGCCTCAATACCCATCTGCTCCAATAGCTCAACGTGATGATGAAGGAACTTTGAGTACTCTTCTGCCTGATGATTTTGTCTCCTAAAATTTTTTTAGGAGTGTAGTCTTGGTTCGTTGGTGGGAATAAATAATTTACCGTACTGCCACATTAATTCGTGCTTTTGAATAATTTAGGCGTCGCACACAAATTTCGTTTTTGAAGTATTATTGGGTTTGCACACAATGACAACAAAACTTGTGTAAACTGCACGCAAAAAGAACAAAATCTCAGTGATCGTGCTTGATATCCAAAAGGTTGTGCATAAAAACGGTGAATCTGGGTCGGAAACGTCCTTCGCAACCACGTGCCGGGAGCAATAAAGCACACTTTTGAATTCATTTTTGCAAAAGTCCGAACTGGTCCACGGATATATAATAAATCACACACAAAAAAATAGAAACTTATTGCACTCGCACACGAATACATGAATTCGTTTTGAAAAAAAATTGTTTATGCACAATTTCGTGTGGCAGTAGGGTATTGTTTTTGAATTGGACAAAATCAATGCATGACGTTGTCAAATTTTTTTCTTTGAGCAGTCGGTTTTGACTCCTTCGTTCATGTTTTGTGGTGTTGGTGTTTTTCAGACAGCGGAAAACGCGCAATCCCGTGACCGTCTGAGGTCAAGCGATCGCAGTTTGGTTTCTTCTCGATAGGTCAGGGTCAAACAACGATGAAGGAATTAACATTTTGTATTCTTTTTGCGACACAAAATGTCCTCGCCGGAGCCAAATAAATGAATTCTTTGTTCCCGAATAATTATCTTCTAACAAAATTATCAGGCAGTAGGGTGTCTCCTATGTGGAAAAGATTACTCACCGAGAGAATTTTGCAACTCTTGAGTGAACCCCAGATTTGACCAGCACTTCCCGGGCTGTTTAATCCCCCAAATTTGAAGGGACCGACGGTCAGGATGTGGCTGACGAGTTTGGAAGTGCAGTTTACTACTACTACTACTGGGGTTAGTAACAAAAACAAGAAAATTGACCTCGGGGCCTCAATCTTGCGTGGCACGGCTTTAAGCTGGTGGTCCAATCTTAAGGCCATCCAACGGCAGTAGGACACTGGTGGAGCTGGATCAACCGATCACGGGACCGTTCTCACATCGTCGAGCGCAGTCGTACTACCTCTCAATTGGATAAATCCAACGTGGCATGACTCTCTCACGCCACAAAACCATGGAGTGACTTCACGTGTGCTACAATCCTTCATTTTGGAAGGCTGAACAAGAAGTCTGACGCATGGTACAGACTCCAATGTCTGTGTTAGCAGTCCTGCGTGGTGGAGTACACTAGGCGTTTCCGTGAAAAATTCACCGAAAGTGACCTCGTCCCTGAAAAATGTGTTTTCACAACAACAGTGTCAAATGAGATATTTAGTGAGTATTTGCCACTTTTTGGCATCCAAGATGACCTTCTGCAAATGAGCGCATGAGTTAACCGCATTGGAAGTACCAACTACAATGCTCGGATGCAAGAATCCAACATCTCGCAACCCCAAGGCCACAATCCTTATCGTGGGAAGTCGCAGTCGGCGAGAACCTCATCTCTGATGGAGATTGACGCCAATCAACGGCTGTGCTTGACTCACGGGAACCCAGGTAACATCTCACTTGACTACTTGAAGCCGTAAAAACAATCAGGGGGGGGGGGGAGTCGCATAAGGAGTGAAGATTCAGAAAATAACAAAGGACTGGAGTACACAGCAAGGCTCTTGTCCGGTCGGAAAATTTTGCGCCGACCGATCACCCATCTGAGAGGCTCACACAACTGGACACTAAGGATCCTGAGATTGCAAAGTTTGACGAGGAGAATGATGAGGGCCAACCGGTGATACTGCTACGAGTACAACTGAGGGATTGTAAAAGTCGCATAACGGTACCGGTACTACTTTGTGGAGGAGCTTCTAACATTTTTGTAAGTAGCAAAATAGTTTAGAAGCTGGGTTTGCACACTGAACCAGGGGTGTCTGAAGGAAAAACTGTCAACGGACAACTACAGACCCGTGGATTTTGCAAACAAATTTGACTACATGTCGGGGATCTGAACGACGTAACAGTCTGGAGGACTTGCACAATGAGCGACCAAAAAACATTAGTGGACAAGATTTCTTGCACGGGTAGAATTCGCAGGTTGACTAGAGTAGCCAATCAGTCTACATCAGCATTAATAGCAGAAACGAAACTTACCTCTGGTCAAGTGACCCACGATGCAATGAAGGTTAGGGGAAGTAGCAGAGGCGGGAACAGTAGATGAGCAGTAGACGTCGGCCAATATCCCTTAACGTGGCCAAGAAATGTCTGAATTGCGGAGTCCAAGCGTGGCTAGTCCATGTGAAATCAGTGGAAATGGAAAAAATCGCACCAGCCGAGGTGACACCAACGGTCTTGACACCTAAGTAGTTTGTAGTAGCACCAAGGGAGTTTGCAAAGCACACTGAGGAGTTTGAAGGGGTATTTCAGGACGAACTACCCCGAGAGTTACCGCCGCCATGAAACATCGATCATCAGATAGACCTGAAACCGGGCAGTAGACTGACGATGAAAGGTACTTATCGGATGAGCGATCAAGAGCTGACCAAACTCAAGAAGGAGCTGGAAAAGATGCGCAGCCAGGGGTTCTTCAGACCCTCCATGTCACCCTATACAACACCAACTCCTTTTGTTAAAAAGAAGACCAGAGGAATACGGATGTGCGTTGACTACCGAATGTTGAACCACATCACCATCAAGAACCGCTACCCCCTTCCGCAAGCAGATGAAACTTTTTCATCAACTCCTTGGGTCCTGATTTTTTAGCAGAATCGATCAACGTAGTGGCTATAATCAGATCTGCATGTCTGATGAGGACGTCAAGAAGACGGTATTACATAGCAGATACGGGCACTTTGAGTTCACGGTCACGCCGTTTGGACTCAGGAATACTCGCGCAACATTTATGGTGGCAGTGAACAACATTTTTGTCTTGTATCTCAATGACTTCATCTTCGTGTATCTTGACAACATGTTGGTGTATAGCCACACCCTGGAGGAGCACAATGGACATATTTGAAACGTTCTTGAGATTTTACAAAGAGAGAATTTTTTCAGAAAAATCTCAAGGTGTGACTTTGGTCACCGTTTGATTGGGTTTTTGGACCACATCATTGGTGGCGAACGGATCACCATGGATCAAAAAAGGTGGAGGCGGTTGCTGATTGGTCTGCGCCCACAAATGTTCAAGACTTCTAGGCTTTTTTGGACGTCTACAACTACTACCGTCGATTCATAAAAGGCCATGTACGAGTGCTAGTGCCTCCCTCTGATCTTATCCAAACAAACGTCCTAGTGGACTTGGGATGGCAACAAACAAGAAGTGTTCAACTGTTTGAGAAACTCTCTCAACCCAGCGCCATCCTTACGATTGGTGAATATAGTGGTGGATTACATCATGGCCACCGATGCGTCCGATCAAGCCATTGGCGCCGTTCTCCTC
This sequence comes from Penium margaritaceum, assembly GCA_023375785.1. Classification (NCBI taxonomy): domain Eukaryota; kingdom Viridiplantae; phylum Streptophyta; class Zygnematophyceae; order Desmidiales; family Peniaceae; genus Penium; species Penium margaritaceum. The sequence continues at coordinate 265,777 of SZWC01001479.1, forward strand.
CAAGACAACGGCAGTGGAGAATAGCCAGTTGTGCACATGTCGCGGAAACTACATAGGCCAAAACTCAACCACGTAGTGCACGAGAAAGAGATGCTCACAGTTGCGCATGCATTCAAGACATGGTGCTGCTATTTGGAATGTAGGCGATGCATCGTCCACACCGACCATCATTCCCTAAAACATCTCAAGACCTAGCCGAATCTAAGTCATCAACAAACTCGATTGATGGAGTTCCTCAATTCCAGCTTCGGCTACAACATCAACTATCGGCCTTGAAAAAATGATCCGGCGGATGCTCTAAGTTGGCGACCAGACCTAACAACTGAGATCACTATGTTGCTTGTAAAATGAGATCGGTACTTTGTAAGGTTGTTTGCGAAGGGTTACAAAGACCTCGACGGGTATGGAAAAACATTTTTTTGGTTTGACAACCCCTACTGGCCACGGTGATTCACTCGCCAAGTCTTCATTCCTCCAAACAAAGAACTACGGAGGATGCTATTGGAGGAATGCCATGAAATTGGTCCAAGAGGACACTTTGGCAAAGACAAGATACTAAAAAAGCTGGCAAAGTACTACTAGAAGGACAAAATGCAGACTGATGTGGCGGCCTTATGCAAAACGTGCGACACCTGTTTGAGGTAAAAATCCTATCGCAAGCGGCCACCAGGTCTACTCCAACACCTACCCCTTCCTAGAGAGCCATGGGCTGACATCAGCATAGACTTCGTGACAAGAGTGCCAGCCAATCACGAGGGATATGATGCCATCCTCGTTGTGGTAGAAAAAAATTCTAAAATTTTGTACTTTATTCCAATTACCACCACCATCACCGCAGAAGGAAGACCGCGGTTGTTCCTAAACCAGATCGTGCGACTGCTCGGTCCACTAGCTGCGTTTTACATGAATTAATGACACGTTATGGTTGTCGGATACATCTATCCATGATGTTGCATCTTCATACCGACGGGGAAACCTAATGGACCAATCAAATGCTCAAACAACTCCCTTGTTCATTATGCGAACCGCAGGGCACTGATTGGGCAATAAAACTGCCGACCGCCGAACTCGCGGACAACTTCGCCACTTTCACCGCAGCTGGTAAAATTCTTTTCAAAGTGGTGTACAGCAAACATCCCATCACACAGGTTGGATTACACAGTCAAAGTAGCATCCTCGTGGTTGACATCCACTGTAGGAACTTCACTAGAGTATGGGAACAAAGACGGCATACCCTTAAGAAGACTGAAGCAGCTTTGAAGCGGACAGCCAACCGATATTGCAACGATGACGTGTTCGGAGCTGGTGATCGCTTCCTCCCCAGCTCTGCAAACATTAAACTCTAGGGACAAGACTTTGTGTAGCTCAAAACCCGATGGTTGGTACCATTTGAGATCCAACAAATGCGAACCGTAGCCATCGCTCGATGCCGCCTACCTGATAGCATGGAAATTCATCTTGTCTTCCACATCAGCAAGATAAAGTACTATCGGGACCCCACTACAAAACTCCATAGTAGAAACATTGCATCTCCATCTCTTGTGCAAGTGGACGGGGATATGGAGTATGTGACTGAAGACATCCTTAGAAATCAACATTATGAAAACTGGCTGAGTATCTGGTTAAGTGGCATGGCTATGCCGCTGCACGGAACAACTTAGAGACCTAAGATAACCTCTAAGGCGTCAATTATTTGATCGAAAACTACTTTCTCCGTCATTGCCCTACGCCTGCTAGCGTGCTGGGATTTTGCGGCTAAAAGGGGAGGGTGAGAGTGTTACTTCCTTGATGTACACAAGTTCCTAAGCTTTGCGAGTGGGCATTTATGCCGTTACATTCATGGCCCACCACACAACGAATTGAAAAAATTTTCGCCATCCGACAGAGGGAATTTCGGTCAGCTGCCACGACCTCCGGTGTTCCAATCGAGAAGCTTCTGACGACTTGGACCACCTTCTAGAAATATCACAAACTCTATTATTGTTTCAATATTGTTTGGTGGACTTCTTGACGGGGCTAGACTTTTATTAAGAATCACCTCAATCTTGTCGAAGCCCCCCAAATTTTTGGTGGAGCTTCTCGAATCAGCCACTAATGGCGCAGCCTCAAACACGTTGCTCGGCTTGAGCGCCAAAGACCCAAAAAATGCCTCATTCTCGTTTTTGGCATTGAATGTATGTGCTGGACTCACTCAACACTTGTCATCAAAGTACACTTACTGCTTAATAAATTCTATCCATTTTTTCCCGAACACCCGAATCATATTATGTCCCAGACCTCATCCCTTTTAACCACTTATGTTACCCCTAGCATAACAATGTATACCTTATTGTGATTCTCTTCATTATGCATATGTGCTTGACATGTTCAACACTTGTCATCGAAAAAATCTACTACTAAATAAAAATAATCCATTTTGGGAACTCTTTGAAGTATCTTCTGCTCCGCACATCATCCCTCTGTACTTTCCACGTGTTACAAACCAAACATATACGAGTCCCTAAACTTTCCAAGTGGGCATTTTCGTCATTACTCAAAGCCCACCGTGTGACAAGACCACAATCTTCACCCCGACGGTCGAGGGCCATTCGACCAACTACCCTCGCCCTCCGACGGACCTTCTCCCACTTTCTGACAACGTTGACCATTTTTTATAATCAACAAAAAAAGTATCACAACCTTTCGTTAGACTTCTCAACACATCGAGATACATCGAGATTTTCAGAGGTGCATCTCAGATCTTTGCCGTTGATCTTGGAAGCACCCCAATTCCTTCGCGTACCTTCTCAATCCAACCACTCACAACGCGTCTCCACACGCGTCACTTGACGATCGTCTCCGATTGCGCCTCATTCATAACTCGACACTTGTATACATGTGTTTGATCATTTTGACATTTGTCATCAAAGTACACTTACCGCTAATTATAGATTTCTCAACTTTCCCAAATTCTGAAGCGTATTTTGCCTCAAAGCTTCCAATTGTTCACCATGTACGCCCCGTTCAGCATGACACTTGGCATCACAACACAACGTTGCTGGAGAGGCATCTGACTACTTTACCCATCCAAAGGACTACCTTGCACAAGCTACCAGCGCATCTCGCACGTAAGAACTTCACATACCTTGCGACTACGATGTAAAGCAAGCGAGCGTATATGATGACCAGTAGCTGGTGTTCGGCAATGACTTTGGCGATGGAGGAGTAGAACATGCCTATGCACGCGAACCTTGAAGTGACAGCGAACGCTGGCGTGGTAGGCTATGTGGCAACTAGATCAACCACAATGGCTCAGATGATCAACCCGGTCACGGATCCGATGGCGTTAAACCAGCCACCCCTACCAAAAGCCTTCAGGACTGTAGCAAGAACGACAGGTGGCACCGGACGACATGCTCGGATGAAGGAGGAACTGGCAAACTGTGTCTCCATGTTCAAAATGATAAACAACTATATGCTCCAACAACTCAACGTCGATATGGAGGCTCTTTGAAATGCAAGTGCACGAGAAGCGGTGCTCATCAAGAGAAACATCCAACTCTCGAGCGAACCCAACATTTGTTCGGCCCCACCAAAACCGTTTGATCTTGCAAATTCCAGAGGTTCAACGGTTTGGATTTGGCTGACGAGTTTGGAGGTACTTCACTACTACTGGGGTCAACAACGATCAAAGGAAGATTGACCTCGCGACCACACTTTAGCGTGGCCCGAAAACAAGTTGGTGGTTTGACTTAAAGGCCAGCCAACAGCACGAGGAGACCGGAAGGGCCTCATCGACGGCGAGCAATACCTGTCTCATATCATCAACCATAGGCATTCTACCCTTGGAGTGGATCAACCTACAATGGCAAGATGCGCTGACGCCACCAATCGACTCGAACGAGTTATCGCGCGCGATGCTTCCACAATTTGGACAGCTCAACAAGAATTCTAACACTCAGTACAAGCTCCAACGTATCCATCAATAGTCATTGCAGAGTACATGCGAAGATTCTGTGAGATCATCACTGGTCCAGACATCGCCCTCGACGAGCTCTGTTTTCACTGCAACGGCCTCAAATGAGACATTCGGCGAGCGGTCGCCATCTTTGGCATTCAACGCAACTTACAACAAATGATTGTAGCAGTAGAAAGGATGGACACCACCGATAACAATGCTTGGATCCAAGAATCCTATGGCTGGCGACCTCCCAACCACAATTATCATGGGAATGGAAAAAGTTAGTCTGGGGACTCCTTGACTCTGATGGAAGTGGACGCCGTCGACCAGAGAGACACGCACACTTGCTACAACTACCAAAAAGTCAGACATATTGCCTGAAACTGCCAAAGCAAGCAACAAGCCAAAAAGGGGAGAAAGTCCTAGAAAAACGAGTCAAGGGATAGCAAAGAATAGGAGTGAAAGGCACGACTCTTGTCCAATAGGAGAGATCTGCACCAAACAATCACCCGTTTGAACGGCTTACAACAGCGTAGAGGTTTTATGAGATTGCAAAGTTCAACGAGGGATACGAGGAAGACCGACCGGCAATACTGCTAAAAGTGCAGCCTCGCGGTTGTGAGAGTCGCCGAACGATACGGGCACTATTGGACACGGTTCTCACGGTTCTCACGGTTCTATATGTAACAACGTGGTACGCAAACTGGGTTTTCAGACCGAACCAGGGGTGTTTGAAGGAAAATCTATCGACGGGAGATTGCAATTACGGAGACTCCAAGAACCACTGTGACTACATGTGGGAGATTTGCAGGATGTAACGGTCTTGAGCCTTGAGGTCATGTCCAATGAGTCACCAAAAAATCATACTTGGATGGGATTTCCTTATACCACCACAATCGGTGGATTGACTGGAATAGTGGTGAAGTTTATGTGGAAATCGACAACGCTAAGCGATATCATCTTCCGCGCGTGGGGCAAAAGACAGCATCCAAAGTAGTAGAGGTGGAAGCAGCAGAGGAAGCCACGTTAGCCAAAAATCTGAAACCTGCACACTGAATATGTGGCTAAGTACTACATAAAAGGAGGAGCTTGTGTGTGGCTCATACATTTCAAGCCAACGGAGGAAGCAGAAGTGGCAGCAGCTGACTCATCAACCTCATCAGCATCAACAAAGTTTGTGATGGTACTCAAAGAATTCGCACCTCTCATTCAACAGTTTGTGGACGTCTTCACCGATGAGCTCCCGAAAACCCTACCACCTGAACGCGACATCGACCATCTCATCGAGCTGAAACCAGGCAACCCGTCCACAATTTGAGGGACCTATCGGATGAGCGATCACAAGCTGACCAAGTTGAAAAAGCAACTCGATGAGATGCTTGGTCAAGGCTTCATCCGCCCATCCACGCAGGCATACGCCACACCAATACTACTTGTGAAAAGGAAAACTGGCGAAATGCGGATGTGCGTGGAATATTGGGCGTTGAACGAAGCTATCATCAAGACCCGCTACCCTCTTCCCCGAGCCGACAAACTTTTTGACCAACTCCAAGGGGCTCCAATCTTCAATGAAATTGATCTATGCAGTGACATATCCGTGTGGCATACACGGACATCGAGAAGACGGTGTTCTGAGCACGCTACATGCATTTCAAGTTCACGGTCATGCTATTCGGACACGCCAATGTCCCCATCAACGTTCATGGCGGCAATGAAAAACATTTTGGGCCCATACGTTGACGATTTCCTCTTGGTGTACCTCTATGACATCTTAGTATACAGCCGCACCCCCTAGGAGAACGATGGACATCTCTAAAACGTTCTCAAAGGACAACTCCCAAGGTGCGACTTCGGTCACCGTTCGATCGAGTTTTTAGGTCACGTCATCAACGGCAGACGGATCACCATGGATCAAAAAAAGTGGCAGTAGTTGCTGATTGGCTGACGCCGACCAACGTCTGAGACGTTCAAATTCTTCTCGGTTTCTGTAATTAGTACATGCGTTTCGTACAGGATTACGCCAAAGTGTCAGCACCTCTCTCCGATCACACTAAAAAAGAAAACGAGTGGCGGTGGGGAGACAACGAACAAGGAGCGTCTTGTTTCACTTTGCAAAACACTCTGAGCTCATCTCCAGCCATGCAATTAATAGGTCTAACGGTTGGTTACGTCATGGCTATGGATGCCTCCAATCAAGCCCTCGCCTCCTATCGGTCCTCGTACAAGATCATGGTAACGGAGAGCAACAGGTCGCCTATATGTCGTGACAATTGCCTGGAACGGAACTCAACTCCTCCGTACACAAGAAAGAGATACTGGTGGTTGTACATGCATTTTTGACATGGTGAAGCTACTTTGAATGCCACCGATGTATTGTATGCACCGACCACCATGCGCTGAAGTACTTGAAGACGCAGCCAAACCTCAGTTGACGTCAAATCCGATGGATGGAGTTCCTCGAATCCGGGTTTGACTACGACGGCCTGACAAAACCAACCTAGCAGGCGCACTCAACTGCTGACCGGATTTGATGGTTGAGGTAGCAAGGCTACAGTTGCAGCGAGATCCGTATCTCGAGCAGTTGTTCACACGCAGTTATGAGGAGCATGGCGGATATGACAAGGCAAACTTCTGGTAGGACTCACCCTGTTGGCGGTGAGGATTCACTCGCCAAGTGGTTGTTCCCCCAAACAATGAAGGTCGCCGTATGCTGCTCAAGGAGTTCCACGACACCGGTGCAGGTCGACATTTCAGAGAAGACAAGACGTTGGCGAAACAATGCTGGTGGGACAAGACCGAAGTGGCCAACTTCTGCGAATCTGACTTTTGGATCTAGCTTTCAACTGCGTTTCAACTAAAGGCCAAACCGAGCGGGCAAATCAGACGTGCAAGCAACTTCTTTAAACATTATGCCAACCGCATGGGACGGATTGGGCACAAAAACTCCAAGATGGCATACAATTTGGTGATCTCCACCGCAACAGGTAAAACTCCGTTCAAAGTGGTGCATGGAAAACTTCCCTCCACACTAGCCGGACTCCACAGCCAGAGCAACATTCCCATGGTCGATGTTCAACGTTGCGACTTCTCCACCATTTGGGAAGAAACACGGCAGATACTCACGAAGACACAAGCAACGACGAAACGAGCAATTGGCTGACATCGCAGCGACGATGTGTTCGCCGAGGGCGACAAAGTTCTCCTCAGTTTGGCGAACATCAAACTCCACAGAGCCGACTGTTCGAAGCTTAAACCTCGATAGTTGGGCCCGTTTGAGATCGAGCGCATACAAACCCCTGTAGTTGAGGGACTCAAACTCCCTGACACTATGCACGTTCACCCAGTGTTCCATATCAGCAGACTCAAGCACTACTGAGACCCTGGAGAGAACTTCCTCCGCAGGGATGTTTCTCCCCCTCCACCTGCATAAGTGGACAAGGATACAGAGTATGTCATTGAGGACACCCTTGGTCATCGCGGTTGTAGCAAAATGACAAAACATCTCATCAAGTTGCATGGCTACGAAGCCGTGCATAACAGATAGGAACCCTATGAAAACCTTCGCAACGTCGATTGATGGATGCTACTGCCGTCACAGGGCCACATCTGTCCGCGCGTCGGGACGTCGCGGCTAAAAGGGGTGGAAGTGTTATGAATTAGATGTACACGAGTCCCTAAGCTTTCTGAGTGGGCATTTTTTCATTACACAAGTAGCCCACCGGGCGATAAGACCTCAATTTTCTTCCGATGGTCAAGGGCAATTCGGCTAACTGCCTCTACCCTTCGACGAACCTTGCGCACTTTCCCACAACTTCGGCCACTTTCGAGAATCAACGTCAGAAGTGTCATGATCTTTCGGTCGACTTCTGGACGCATCGAGATTTATGATTATGCATCTCGCATCTTTGACGTTGATCTTCCCCCCCCCCCCCCCCCCCCCCCCC
>SZWC01001480.1:61376-72879 GCA_023375785.1 Penium margaritaceum
CCTTCCTTGTTCTGTCACCCGTGTTGAGCGTTGGTCCAGCGCTCGCTCTGACCTTCGGCTTCCCCGTGTCTAGGGATGCATTGCCTCTGTCTGGCTGCCTCATGACTTGCGCGATAGCAAACTGTCCCCGTGTGGTCGTATGTGTCCGTTCTTGGGTGTCTCGGCCTAGTCTAAGGCTTGGCGGTTCTGGGACCCTGTCCGTCAATGCGTCATCAAATCTCGCGATGCACTTTTCTTTGAGTCTGTCTTTTTGCGTGACCTTCGCCGCCTTTCATCCGCCGCCTCCCTCCTACCGCTCTTTCTGCTGGGGGGGGAAGTCGATCCTGTCAGTCCTGTCAGTCTTGTTGCACCTACAGTCCCTCCTGCCACGAATCTACCGGAGACACCCTTTCATCTCCAGTAGTCCGGCGTGCCACCCCCACCTGGCTCACCCGCATCTTTGTAGTCTAGCTCTCCCAAGCCACCGACCTCTCCGGTCAAATCCTTGTTTGCCCCTGCGTCATTGGCGCCGCCTGCTAGCTCCCCATCCTTGAGTCCTGATGTCCATGTTGTATCACCAGACCAGGCAGCTCTGGACGCCTCTGTGTCCTCAGAGACCACTCGACCTGCCCCTGTATCACCCTTCGTCCGCGGTGGGCGTCTGCGTGCGCTCCTGCATCGCATCTCTAGCGTCAATGCACTGTCCGGTCATCCATCGCGGTCCCAAACCTCTCAGTCTCCGGTCGTGCCCGCTCAGTCCCCTGTCGCACCCGCATAGTCTCCCATTGTGCCGACAGGCATGGATGTGCTTGGTCTTGCCACTAGTGTTGTCCATCCCAGTTCTGCGCTGGGCTAGACGATGCTCGTTTCCAAGCACACTTGGGTGATGGCTATAGCAACCACCGCGACTGCCACCGAGTGTTCTGCCGCCACCGGCTCTGAGTCCTTGTCCCCAAAGCCATCTACCACTCGTCAGACACGCTTGGCTCCGGATAAACAGCAGTGGGAAGCAGCGATGCACGATGAGCTGAAAGCCTTAGACGACCATGGCGTTTACGAGCTAGTTGACCTGCCCCCAGGGCACAAAGCCATTCATGCGTGATGGGTGTTCAGGCGCAAGTACAAGCCCAACGAAACACTGGACAAGTACAAGCTTGCCTCATAGCAAAGGGATTTTCCCAGGTTCCGGGCGTTGACTTTGACAAGACATTCACGCCAGTTGGTCGTTACACCACTACTCGCGCTCTACTGAATCTTGTCGCCCAGCACAACTGGGAGTTGGAGCAAATGGATGTTAACAACGCCTTCCTCCATGGGCAGCCAGACGAGGAGATCTACATGGTTCAGCCCCCTGGGTTCTCCCATGGCACTAGCAAAGTATGGCGTCTGCGAAAGGCTCTCTACGGCCTGAAGCAGTCGCCTCAGTGTTGGAACCAAGAGATCATCTCTACACTTGAGAAGGGCAGCTACCAACGAAGTAGAGTGGATCCCTCACCTTTTGTCATCCCACCTTCGGCTCCCTTCATGGCTTTCCTTTTGTATGTGGATTACTGGCTGATCACGTCACCCAATCAGGGGGTTGTGAAGGCTTTGAAGTCACTCCGCCAGTCCACCTACAAGAGAAAAGACCTAGGGCCAGCTTGTGCCTTTCTGGGCATGGAGCTGGAGCGAGATCGCACTCGTCGCATTCTCCATGTCCACCGGGATGCTTATGTCCGCAGTCTGGGGGAGCGCTTCTCCTTGCTTCTTGAGACGGTGCCCACTACATCAATTTCGATGACCCGAGCTAGACAGAGGTTGCTCAAGACACTGGATGTGCCAAAACTGGGGGAGCCACTCGATGTGACAGATTTCCTTCGTGTGATCGGCTCCCTCATGTACCTAGCGACGACGACCAGATCAGACATTGCCTTTGCCGTCAACTTCCTAGCACAGTTGTCACAGTGTCCGAGAGCACTACATTTGGAGGCCGCACTGCGCGTCGTCAGGTATGATCTCTCCACTACTCGCACTGGCATGTGCTATCGTGCACAGCCCTCAGTCGTAGTCGACATGTACACAGACAGCAACTGGGCACATGACACCGATGCTCGTAGCCGCACTGGTTACATCTTCCTAGTGGGGGGGCTGTTGTGTCGTGAACGAGTGGCAAACAGGGCTATGTTGCTCGCAGATCGAGTGAGGCTAAGTATGTTGCTCTTGGCGCTTGAACATGTGAGAGCATCTGGCTGTGTCGCCTCTTATAGCAGTTGCACATTCCCATTCTCTGCATCACTCTACATTGCGACAATCAAAGGACCAAAGCCATTGCTGAGCACGACGGTATGCACCACACACGCACTAAGCACATCAATGTGGAACACCATTTTTTGCATGTGAAAGTGGCTGCAGGTGACGTCCGGATCGTCTAGGTGGACACGCGACAGCAGAGAGCTGACTTCCTCATGAAGCCACTCAGCACCAACGTCTTCAATGCTCCAATCCATGATGTTGGTTGTTGTACATCCGTGATGTGCCTAGTTGAGTTCCCGTGAACATGCTTACATATGTACAGTTGTGCTAGTCACATCCTATGATGTCTGTGTGAATGTATGTGGTACGTCGGCTGTGGGTCATGGAGGAGTGTTGGTTTCTGCGTCACATAGGTGTAGTGGCCTCTGGCCTTGTTGCACATCTCACACGTCACTAACGCAGGTGACTGAGGGGGGCAAGATACTATAGCCAGCATGCCCGCCGTCACCAAGCCATGGCCATTGGCCGTGGGAATATCAGCTGCATAATATCGTTGTTTCTTTCTGATCACATGCAGACTTTGTACTAGTTTAGGAAGCTCCCGGGTTCTGTGCCCGTGTCTCATGTGTTGCATGTGATGTGCACACGATAAACTTGGAAAGGGGAGGGAGGCATGGTTCGACCTCGGTTTGGCCGAGGGTGGAGCATAGAGCAAGAGCGAGCTTGCCGCTCGCTCGCTCGCTCGCTTTACCTGCCCCGCATCCCATCGCGCTAGACTTCGCTTCGTTGTGACTAACTCTGTGTGCTTTGCATATATTGTACCTACTCGTTTGCAATCCATGGCGTCTTTCCATGCTTGAGAGTTACACTCCTACTTACTTCGCACCCTCACTGTTCTCCCTTTCCACGTACACATTAGCAGCTGCCAGACAGCTGCCACGACGCCCTGGGGCTTGCTGGGGTGCTTTACAGTTTTTCTACGGACGCTAGAGCTTTCTCGGTGGACTCCATCTTGAGCCCGATTTGCATGTTTTTTATTGTCTGTCCACCAATTGGTAACGAACTTATGCGTGTGACCAGTCGTAGCGTCTAGCTTGAGGTTCTGCATCTCTAGGTTCAGATGACGTAGCTTTCTGATTTGTTTGCGCAGAGTTACGGCCAAAACAGTGTTTTTGGGTCGGTTTTAGGACAGACCTTGTACTGCCACGTGCGACACCCGTCGTGCGCAGCGGCAGGTATTTATGTTTTGGACTTGTCATTTGTTATCTCTATCTGCATGTGTTTATTAATGGAAGCACATTTGACACTGTGACGTGTCGTCTAGCCAAACCCTTGTCGTTTTGCGTCCGACCTGTGTTCACGCCGCGAGCTGACTGAACATTGACGCCCAGTCAGTGGCAAGTGTGCTAGGAAGCTTCCAAGAATACTCTCAGAGGGGTTTGACACGACAAAAAAAACAAATTCATGAGGATGCATTTTGTTCTCTGTTGTGCATTGTGTTTCGTTTATCCGCTAGCTGGCAGCACTGATGATTAATTCTTATGGGCCCATGGTTCAACCCATAAAAGCAGAGGTTGACAGCCCGAAAAGGCCGGAACCTTGTGGTAGACCACTATGACAGTCGCAGCGTAGGTTTTTTTACAACAAGAGTGACAGCGCTCTCGGAAGAGAATAAAATCGCCATCAGCAGAAGTTAACTGTAACAGTCACGAACAACTGTATGAAGTCTTCTTCTTAGGCCCTGAACCGACACAATGATTTTGATTTTGGGTGTATGTGTTGGGGGCGGGACGCGACTCGTCCAAGTCGTCCGCGAGGGCTTGAGGCCGTTGCCGAATCCTTCAAAAGAAGTGGCAGAAAAAAACGAAGAATCAAATGACACCCATCGATTTCTTATTATTTGGCATTGATTTTTGCTTTTGTGGCATTGCTGCCACATTTTATGTAATTTCCTATCCGCGGAAAGAACTAGAATCAAACAAAATGTCTGAAATGAAGACGTTCATCCAAAAACAATTTTTGGAAACGTTTTGAGCAACCTTTAATTGAGATCTACACTCGAGGATATGTTCCCCTCTCGCCACCAAGATGCTGATTTTTCATGAATGCGCACAAGCGAGACTTCCTATGCGACGCGGCGGAAGACATCGCTCGACGGACACCCGAATCATCAGGAAGTGTTTCCATCAAAGTTGGACATTGTGAAGCATGAATTTGAAGGAGACCTAACTGCTCTCGCACTGATTCGAACCGTTTCCCTCCTACTCGAGGAATGAAGAAAGAGTCATAGTTCGAGAGGGAAAATTCTGCAATCCTAGAATCAAAATTAAAAGCAGTACATCAGTTCAAGATTGTAGCCAAAGTAATGACCAATAAAATACGCACCGGAGCTTGCTTCACTCCACCGTAGGATGTTGGGTTGTACTGTTGGTTTGTGTGGCTTCCACCCGTCATAAGTGATGATGCGGTGATTATCCGTATACCCAATACTTGTGTATGGAGCGGCGTTACTGGAGAGCATGACGACATGATCCATGATGCGGACACAGTTGGCACCAGGGCACCGACGAGTGGTGGCTCCGTGCACTTCCAGCTACCACACAGCTGCCACGACATCCCGGGTGCTTGCCGAGGTCCTTTTCGGATTTTCTGCATACGTTAGAGTTTTCTCGGTGGACTGGCTCTCGAGTCCAATGTGCATGTTTCGCATTGTCTGTCTGCCGATCGAAGCCGGACTTCTGCATGTGACCAGTTGTAGCGTCCGGCTCGAGATTCAGCATCCCTAGGCTCTAATGGTGGTGCGTTTGGATACCTGTGCGCATGTTCATGGCCAAAACAGTGATTTTAGGCCAGTTTTAAGACAAACTAACACTGCGCGTGCGTCACTTGCTGTGAGCCCCAGCAGGTGTTTATGTTGTGTTCTTGTCAGTTGTCATCTCTCTCTGCGATTACATTCAGATTTGAGCTTCTTGACACTATGTACGTGTCCCTACCCAGACCCTTACAGTTTTTGCCTCTCACTTGTGACCGTATTCACACTGACCTAGCGTTGGCGCCTAGAGTCGTGCAAGTGGTTAGGAAGGTTCCTAGAAGCTTCTCTTGGTATCACAGCAAACGAGCTCATCGTGCTATGCAGCAGAGACTTAGCAGCACCAGCAGTAGTGAGTGGCAGCAGCGGCAGCCACCCATAGCAATAGCAGTAGCAGATCCTGGAAGGACCCACCACAACGACGTTATAACGGAGTGGTGGAGGCAGCGGAGATAGTGGCAACAGCCAACACCAATAGCAGCCGCAACAACAGCAACCGTAGCAGTAGCAGTAGTGGGAGGCACCTGCAACAGAAGCGGCTACGGGCAATAGCCGTAGCTCTCGAAGTAGCAACAGCAACTACAGCCATAGCGGTGGAGGGCAGCACCCACCTTAGTGCCCAAAGCACTTGCTATAGTGGCGAGCAGCTGCATCAGCAGCGGTGGTGGAGGTAAGCAGCCTAAGCAACAGCTGCAGCAGCAATGGCGGCTGTGATCAGCTGCACGTGTGTCAGCGGCGAGCAGCTACAGCAGCAGCGGCGGAGGGGGGCAGTAGCCATATCGGCAACAAGCAGTTGCAGCAATAGTAGTGGTGGTCAGCATCTGTAGCAGCACCAGTGGTAGCGAGCAGTTGCAACAGCAGCAGCGGCGGCCAATAGCCACAACAACACCAGCGGCGGTGAGTAGCTGCAACAGCGACGGTGAGTAGCTGCAACAGCGGCCGCGAGAAGCTGCAACATCGGCGGCGAGTAGCTGCAACAGCGGCAGCGAGCAACAGTAACAGTAGTGGCGGCAACGGCGGGCAGTTCCAACAGCGGCGGTGGAGGGCAACATTCGCAATAGTAGCACCGGTTGCGTGCACTTGTAGAAGTAGTAGCTGACGGCAGTAACAGCAATTGACGGCAGCAGCATCATCTGACTGCAGCAGCCACACCAGTAGCTACAGTGCTGCTTTGTCGCGTGTGCTATAGGAATGGTAGCAGCAGCACTTGCAGGAGTAGGGGCAGCAGCCGCGGGGCCTGGAGTAGCTGGCCTCGTCGTCGTTGCAATAGTAGGAAGCTGCCATGTAGCTTCCTGCTGCGACGGCTCGCCCGTGAGGGTGAGGGAGGAGCCGTTGAGCTCGCCCGCGGGCGAGCTCACCGAGCGAGCTCACTCGACAAGCGAGCTCCTCACGCGAGCTAGCTCGACAAGCTCACTCGAGGAGTCGAGCAAGACCAAACGGGAAAAAAAAAACGGGTGCACCCACGCGTTGGTGCACTAAATCGCCGTCGGAAAACAACGGCAACCGAAGTAGCAACAACGGCCGCGTGAGACGCGGTAGTAGCAGCAAGGATGAAGGTGGTCTGAGGCCACAGTCGTCGGCTGACGGCGGTGACAGGATCAGCAGCAATAGTCGTACCAACACCAGCACCCAAGGCGACTTGAGATCGCATGGCAGCCGCGCGATAAACGCGTAGCATTCGGACATAAACGTACCACCAGCGTGGTGGTGGTCGTCCTCGTGACAGCGTCATAGTACATCTGAGACACTCTACTTTGATCGCCCAGTTCCCCCTGTGGCCTTGTGCCAGCAGGAGCGAGTGTCTTATACACTCACCCACGCCAGGCTCCTACAATGAGCACACTGGCGTGGCAAGGGGCGCAGCCGGCGCCTTGGCTGGCATCGGCAATGCAATTGTGGCAGGCGCCACGAGCGTAGTGGCAGTTGCAGCCGTGGCACACACCCCAGGCATCCAACGGCTTTGCCTGCTACTTTTGCGGCAAACGACACCATGGCTGGCGCCAGTGTTGCCAGCTCCCTCCTGGGTGGCGACCGCTCTGGTTACGATCCCGCCCTACTCCACCATCCGACTCAAAGACATCAGCTCATACCATCGCACCCCTCAGTGGAGCTATGGCGATGTTGTACGCTGAGCTCCAGTGCCTGAAGCGCATGGTGCAATACCTCATAGACCATGTGGTCTCTGAGCAGGCCGTTGCCACCGTGCTGCTTCAAGCACCCCTATCTTCCTCCTCGCCATCCTCACCTCCATCACTGTCATCACCTGACCATGCCACACCTCCCGACCTTAGCTCCACATCTGATGCCCTCCGCTCTGTCCTGGAGTTAGTTGGATTCATCCCGACTGTTGACCCCTCCGCTTCTGTGGTGGTCCCTTCAGCTCGGCGTCGTCGCACTCGCACTCGGCACGCTAGGCAGCGGATTGCACATTTGGCGAAACGTGCCCAGGAGGCAGCAGCAGTTGCAGCAGTGGCGGACATGAGCACGGAGGTGAGTCTCTCGTCCCCTGTCACAAGGTTGGTGGGACATTTCTACACAACTTCTACCGGTGCGTCGGTCGAGGGGGGGATGGAGTGTCCGCCGCCAACCACTGGAGAGTGCAGGAGGCATGCGACAGACGGTGCTTCACGACAGGGTGCTCTCTGTGAGGACGAGACATTCGAGAAGTGGTCCGACGTGGAGTCGGAGACTGATGAGTGGTCCGACGCAGAGATGGAGATGGAGATGGAGACTACAGTTGACGTAGTAGAGACCATGACCACAAAGGCAGGTATGGCAGCAGAGATAGGTGTGGCAGCAGCAATGGATGGGGCGGTAGTAGCAGTGGCGATGACAACTGACACATGTGGAGCAGACGTCCAGGCAGTGGGTGTGTCGGCAGCCATCGATGTCATAACAGTAGCAACAGTTGCAGTCATTACTACTGACGAGACGCCGGCAGTGGACGCGCTTGTTGGTGCAGACACCACGATGGTCGTCGCTCTTGTACTAGCTGGTACAGCCTACGCAGGGGTAGACGCTCCCTCAACCACAACATCTGGCATTGCAGATACACATGCGGAGGGGGTACCCGGAGAGGCAGGAGACGTCGAGGTTGCCAGCACTTCCGCCATGGCTAGTGCCATTGCGGTAGCTGTCTGTGGAGGCGCAGCCATCGCGGAGGACGCAGCTCGAGTAGTAGCTGATGCACCAGCAGCCGAGCAGGCCCCTGCGCTCGAGCGTTTACACTTTGTGCTTTGTGACCAGGAGGATGCAATTCCACGTGCGGAAAGGCACCTACAGGACCTCACACTTGAGCTACGTGCAGCGAGCACACGTTGGAGCACCGCAGACGCCGCGGGTCATCGGTCAGCTGTAGTAGTCGTTGAGCATGTGTACACGCGCCTCGAGGCTGCTGAGTGGACGTTCCACGATGCAGTGTGGAGACAGTCGGACTTGCGCCGGCAATTGGAGGAGGTGATATCAGTGGGTGCTTCAGCAACGACGGCCCGTGCAGGAGCAGCTGCTACCGTGGCCCACGGTGCTGACAGCCAAGTGGCGGTTGTGCCCACGGAATCAGGTGAGCCTACAGTAGTCACCCCTGAATGCGCATCTGTCGTGGAGGATGCAGAGCGAACTGCAGACCTCCGGCTCATGGCTGCCCTGACCGGCATCGTTGACACCATGGCGGTTCCAGCCAACGACACACCTACACACGTCCGAGCTACAGGTCTCGTACCCGAGCGCCTGCGCTCCGTGCTCCATGAGCAAGAGGTACATGTGGCTCGAGCGGAGGCGCCCGTGCAAATTCTCATGGCCGAGCTACGGGAGGCCAGCAACCGTTGTCACACTACGGATGTTCCAGCACTGCAGGCTACCGAGGAGTGCGTGGAGGATGTGCACACGCGTCTCGAAGTAGCTGAGAGGTCTTTACAGGATGCACGTCGGAGACGGGCGGACGTTCAGCGACAGGTGGACGATTGGTTGCGCACCAGTGGTTGGGAGGAGCCCCGGGACACTGTACGGGCTCCTGATGATGGCGACGATGCAGCAGAGGCATATTCACCGACGGATGCCGACGTTCAACCAGGAGTCGACAGCCGAGTGACAGGTGTGCCAGCATCAGCCGGTGCCTCTGAATAGCACCTATTGTAGATGCAGACAATGCAGATTCCGACACGTTGTCTGGTGTCGACGCCTTGCCAGCAGTTGGCGGCCAGGCGACAGACGATTCGACAGCTGCCTTATGCGATGAGGCGGTGAGGCTACAGGAGGCCGCGGCTCGGGCCGACGTGCACACGATCGAGGTCCACCGTCAGGTTCGTTCTGTGACTGACCGCCTACATGTTGCAGATGCAGCCGCCCGGCCGAGAGCCGCAATACAGCTTGACGAGTTGTACACGCGTCTTGACGCTGCAGAGTCCGTGTGGCAATGTGCAGCTCAGCAGTTGGCAGGCATACAGCAGGTAATGCGGTTGGAGGAGGCCCTCAGCGCTGCACCAGTCACAACAGTAGGTGACGACAACAGAGACGACTACGACAACGACGACGACGACAGCGACGACGGCGCTCCGGGGTGAGGCTATGTGGGAGCACATCCGACGAGCATCATTGTCACCCTTTCTATTGTCTTGCAGGGGTGTGTGGCCGTGGGGGAGCCAGCCTCTGCAGCCCAGGGGGGGTGTTGGTGTGTGGGCTTTGCCCTGACACCCTTCTAGGGACAGCGTGGTTAGTTTGTGTCTGGCACGATGCTTCGGTTGAGGATATGCTGGTCGAGACCTGCGCACTTGGTAACTTGTACCGGTGTGACGTGGAGACTCATCGCCTCCATGTGGTATGTATGTTCCATGCATGCGAGCAGGTGTGGTCGAGACCCGGACCCCGGAGACATGTTCCGAGGGTCATGAGGAGACCTTGTTGCTTTGTACCTCTCGTGTGATGTTTGGCACGTGGGTGTGTGGATTATGTGTTCCATGGGTCAAGACCCGGGCACTTGGTGAGTTACACCACTGTCTCGAGGAGGCCTTGTATTATGGTCGGTGTTTATGACGGACAGTGAGTGTAGCCCCTCACTTGTCATCGCGGTGTTGGTTGTGTCAGCCTGGGGGAGAGTTAGGTTGTACAAACTTGCATGACCCTTGATGTATGCATTTCTCCAAATTTTCAAATCCCGTAGTCCACCTGTCAAATCCTTCAATGAATCCACGTTACATGGATCTAGAGCTTGAGGAAAACTGTAGGCCCATTGAGTCGAGACTACCCTTTTCTGAGAAACATGAATCGCACGAGCTACATCTGTCATGTATGGGTACGGTATGAAAAGAGTCATTTCAGAAAACGCAAGTTCAATGTGACAAATGACAGCATAACACTGGCATTACGCAGACGGGGTAGGACCTTTTGTAACTGTCAGAATGGGGTGACTGTCCAAAACACAACACTGTTCAAATCACTTCATTATCCGGAACATGAAAAGTAGTGTTGGCCTAGGTCACCATGCAATCCAACAATCCTATAAGCCAGACTCATACGTCACAAAAGCCTCCACCCTCCCCACTGGCCACACACTCTGGCGCGGCTGGGTCATGACTGCACAAAGCCCCTAGTCCCTCTACACATGCCGACGCCAAGATGGCGATTCAATTCCGGAGTCCCATGGCTGCAGGAGAAGACTTCAGAGCTCATCCCGCTTTGCGTCCCCAGCCCTTGTCTGCGCCTCTGGATATAGTACATGGGCAAATGCGCGTTGGCCGGCTATGCGGCCAAACACGACGCACTCCAACAGCGAGTTACCAGCCAACCGATTGCCGCCGTGCAGNAGCATCCTGGAGACTGAAACCTCAAAAGACGTCACCACATCAGAGCCAAATCCCACAAGAGGCTGCAGTAGCACATCTAAAACGTGCTGCCCCAGCGCAACCCAAAGCTATGTGCACCGTTGGTGTGCTTTGGGGCCAGGATGTCCCCATGACTGAGGTACAGCAGCCGCACAAGCCAACAAAAAGGCTCAGAGGCCTGACAAGCTGTCGTCGCTTCCTTCGGTTGCGAGTCCATCCGTCCCAGCAGTTTGAGTGATGGTTTGGCCACCAGCATAGTGGAGTGCACTGAGGCCCGCCAAACGGCCGAACACGACACACTCGAGCAGAGAATTTCCGGCAAGCCGGTTGGCCCCGTGCAGACCGCCTGCACCCCTCGCAGCAGCAGCAGCAGCAGCAGAGGCAAAAAAAGTAGCAGCAGCAGCAGAGGCAAAGAAAAGTAGTAGCAGCAGCAGCAGCAGCAGCAACAGTAGCAGCAGCAGCAGCCTAATGACAAGGACTGTGCCACGTGTCCAAGGAGAAAATCAAAAGAGCACTTCACAGACTTGAGATGCTTTGTTCTAAGACAGGTTTTCCGAGACGTCCAGACTGGTGAGAGGACCAAGTCACTGTTCCTCCTGCTCCCTGCAAAGGTGATGTCTCCGTCACTGCACAAGCCGACAGACAGAGTATTCCGTGACCCCTGTTT